>JANGFH010000026.1:0-19391 GCA_025758715.1 Glaciozyma martinii | reverse complement strand
ACAGGTTCCAGCCGTTCTGAGCGTAACTCCATCCGAGACCGGCAACGCGAACGAAGACGTCGACTAGGTAGAACAGCGTAAGAGCGAGAAATACAAAGTCTGTGGGATAGATGATGAGCTGAGGCTGCTGAGCGCGCAAGCGAGGATGTACTCCTGGCTGTGTTGACCCAGGGAGGATTCGTCGAGGCCTGCGTCATGAGGAGCACGACGTGGGTCAGGTAGAGAGCAGTAAGAAGCCTCGACCACCAGCCCTGCTTTTCGATCGCACGATCATAGCACCACGACCGAAGAGCTGGCTCAAGTCGTCAGCTTCTGCGACGCTCAAAAGGCGCGAAGCCACACTCACCCAACTCGGGTCGCCGCTTGGGACGCTTCGGAGGCTGCTGGCGGGCGATGATCTTGCGAAGGTCGAGGAACTGCCGCTGTTCAGTCGTGAGGAGAGACATTCCAGAGCGACGAGTGAAGTTCTGCAACCGCTCGTCGTCAGCTCCACTCGCGAGCTTGCAGCGACAAGCGCACCTCGATGATGACGCTGATGAAGATGGTCAGGATAAAAACGGCCCCAACGAGGTTGTAGGCAACGAAAAAGAGAGCGTTGTACTGCGAGGCTCCTTGTCGGGGCTGCAGGTCGAGTCCGACGATGTCCATGGACGAGTTCCTGACCGCCGTCCATCCTTCCAGCGAGATGACTTCAAAGAGGATCAAGAGAGCGCTCTTGAACGAGTCGAAGCTCCATACGTAAGGGTTCGACCAGATGCGAGGAGCTGTAAAGGAGGGTGGGTCAGCTGGAGAGTCTCGAGGTCACGGACGAGGACGCACTGAGGTAGGCCCAATCCGACACGGCGGCGTTGAGGAACTCGCCAGCGCACTCGGCCTTCGTCGCCACTGAGCTGTCGTTGCAGAAGAAAAGGAGTCCCGAGAAGACGTTCTGGCCGTAGACCGCCCAGGGAACAATGTACAGGATCCTAAGATGATTGTTAGCCTTCGCACTCGCAGGAGGACTGCAGAAAACGCACGCTAGCATCGAGGCGTCCATGATACGTCCCGCTCCTACGATGAGGACGTTGTAGAACGTCTCGCGCATCGTCGCCGTGAGGTTGATGAGCCGCAACGCTCGGAAAGCCTTGAGGGATCGCGTAAAGCGGCTGATTCCTGTTCCGCTGATGAGGGCGGTCGTAACGTTGGCGACGATGGTGATGAGCACGAAGAAGTCGAGGTCGTTCCAGATCGAAAGGAGGTACGCGTTCGGCGCAAAGAGGAATCCGTCGGCGATGACCTTGACGAAGAACTCGCCTGTAGGAAGGGAAGGGCTTCAGCAGGAGTCACTGATCCGGCTGAAAGTAGACGCACCGATGAACACCAGTCCGAGCGAGATCTCCGTGAGGTTGAACCAGGTCCAGCGAACCGTCCCGTGCTCGAGAAAGTAGTCGCGTCGGCTGCGGGTTAGGACGTTCATTAGCCCGAATCCATCCACCAAACAGTGGGCGACTCACTAAACCGGTGTGGCGATGGAAGCGACGACGACGCTCCCGAGGATGGCGAGGAGGATGGCGATTTGGAAAGCGAGTCTCTCCTTGGCGACTGCTGGTCGTCCACAAATTCGCTCGTTGCCGTACGCTGGGTCGACGAGTCGTTGGCAGAAACGTCGAACAGCATTCTTCTGCGAGAAGATCCACAAAGACCGGTCGTAGCTGGGATGCGCGACGATAAAGTCCGCCTGGAGAGCACGTCGTTCACCGATGATGCCGCGAGAATGCTCCTGGTCCTGCGCACTTGAGTCGGTGGCTGGGAGTAGGCCACTGCAAGTCGTCGCCGGGTCAGCTCTCGCACTCGGGCTCCGGAAGCAGAACGGACGTACCCCTGGTACACTGGCCCGTAGCTGTCAACTGGCGAAGCTATCTCCTCGAGAGCGACGTTCTCCGGAGTCCTGCTCATCCGTATCGCATTGCGGGCCTTGGAGAAGATGTTGATCGGGCTGCGAGAGCTGGCGGGTTCGACCTGCGAGATCGCGTCAGTATGGGTGCCGAAGCCCAAGCCACTCCACAGACCTTCTTCTCGTCGGTGCCCTCGGTCATGTAGTCGCGCACGACTGACTTTTTCATCGGGAGTACCAAGTTCGAAGGAATGTTGCCGACCGAGACCGTCTGCGGCAAGAGTTTGAGGTGAGCCACGTCCGGCAAAGAGCGAGAGCTTCCACGCACCTTGGGCTGAGCCTTGACGTAGTTGTAGAGGTTGAAGCGGCGAAACCAGCTCTCGGTGGCGGCTTGAGGCTCGGAACGGTCGACGAAAGCTTGGAGTTGCTGCTTGTGCTTTTCCGCCTCCGCGATGGCGAAGTTCTCGTTCAGGAGAGCGACGAACATGTTGATGAGGATGAAGTAGCCGAACAGCATCCAGCCGCACATAAAGACTGCTGCGAGAACGGTCTGAAGTTGACCGATCTCGGAGGAGAGCACGCTGTCCACGATGTCGGTCCAATTTTCGCTGCGCAGGTTCGTCAGCGAGCTCGAAGGGAGAGCCACTTCGCTCAGCGACGTACCTCGACAGGAGCTGATACTGAGCGAGGAAAGCGTTGTAGATATGGAGGTAGGACATGGCCGGCGTCTCGCCGTCTTCGTCAGGCTGAACGACGCCTCGCAAGAGCTGAACTCCCTGCAGAGCGAGCCGAGGGAGTTAGATCAGAGTCCCTGGATCCCTGGAGGCAAACTCACGATGAGAGCGCTGATGAAGTTCATGGCAAGGAGGAAAAATATCATGTTGATCAAAGCAGAGAAGGTTCCTGTCACGCGGACCTGCGAATGGCAGAAAATCAGCACCAGGATCGCGCGCAAACGAGCCGACTCACCAAAAGCCTTCGCGTTCGAGGAATAGCGAGGATCACGCGATAGAACCGCGCGAGCTGGAAGAAGGTGAGCCATGGATAGGCGTTCGAGTCGCGGATGATGGGAATCTGGATGACGGAGGTGACGACGGCGAGGGTGATGTCGGTGATGTTCTGTCCGCCGGACCAGAGGCTTCGCCAATCGGGAAGAGAGGCGATGGCTCGAAGAATGATCTCGACGTCGAAGGCGATCGTAAAGTAGAGCTCGAGGCGAAGGAGGGAGGCGAGTTTCGAGGCTGGCATGTCGGCGTTGCGACTGGCTTGGATCCCCAGGTCGGCCACGATTGCTGCGACCCAGAAGAGGCGAGTGCGCTTGTACGCCTGACGAACGAGACTGGTTCCTCGATCAAGGCCTTGCGGGGTGGAAGACGAGGGCTCGCCGAGTGCGCCGATGTTGGGAGCCACGCTGGAAGGGACAAGACGTGAGTGGAGAGCTTGAGGAGAAGAGCCAAACTGAACGTACCTTGCCGACGCGAAGGCGGAATGCTTCGTCTCGTCCGTGATACTTGCGAACGAGGACGTGATGACCGAGACGAAGAGGTTCACGAGCCAGAAGTTGAGCACGATGATTCCTACGATGAAGAACAAGCAGGAAACGAAGAAGTCCGCGTCCCTGGAGGAGCAAGTCAGCTCCTGAGCTACCTGAAGGGGAGCGGAAGCATCACATCATGTTGAACATGACCCCCGTCCAAGTGTTCGCTGCGGGTTCAGTAGTATCAGCTTTGAACTGCAACCTCGAGCTTCGCAAGAAGTACCAGAAGTAACAATGACGACCTGGAGCAGCGCCGCAAAGATGTTGTCGAAGCTCATGAGGCCGTTGCTGGGATTCTCGTCCTCCTGCGAGCGTGAGAGCGGTTAGTCGCGCATTTGCCGGAGGGAGAAAGCGATTCACGATGCAGATGCTCGGACTTGGGCAGATGAAGCCCTTCGCAGCTTCGTTCGTCGGTAGACCAGTCGCTGAGACGATGTAGCCAGTCGCGTTCCCAGTCACGCTGTCGATGAAGCCTCCGCAACGCTGGTCGAACGTGACGTTCTCGAAGACGCCGGTCGGATCTGCAGAGCGTAGAGCGATCAGAAGGGATCCCTCCGCACAGCTTCCAATGAACGTACCTGTCCATTGACAAGCCCGGCGGAACGATCCTTGGAAGGCCTGAACGCCGACGATGGAGAACAAAGTCATCGCGAACGTCACGAAGAACGCAACTTGAACCAGCTGGGGCGACGCCTTCTTTAGCGACTGCAGAATCGTCTATAGGAGCCAGCAATCAGCTTTCGATCCGACCAGGTACAAGGGGAGAAAAGCGCACCATCGTCCCCGCCGTAACCGCCAAAAGCCTCGTCGCCCTCAGCACGCTCAAGGCGCGAAAGATGAACAAGTTGTACCTCGCCTCAACTCCCACCATCGCGAGCGCAAAGCACACCCAGAACGAAGCGACGGCGACGAGGTCGACGCGGTTCCACGAGTGGCGAAGAAAGGCGCGTTGGTTCATCGACCGCTGCTTCCGGATCGAGAGGACGAACGGGGCTGCCGAGTTGGCTTGGATGGAGGAGGAGAGGGCGGGGCGGAGGGAGAAGACGGAGGGCTTGCCGGGGGTTGGGGCGGAGGTGGTTTGGGTGCGCGAGTGGAGGGGGGTTCCGGGGGAGAGGGAGGTGGAGCTGGCGAGGGCGAGAAAGGAGGCGTAGCCCCGCTCGTAAGGTTTCGAGTCGGCGGGGAGGGGAGGGTAGCCTTTGGAGGGCGAAGCGAGGGGAGATCGAAGGCTGGAGGAGAGGCCGCTGTGCGAGGTCGATCCGGCGTTCTTGAAGGTTCCACTGGGAGTCGTGGTGGATGCGGTGGATGGAGAGGGCGACTGGAAAGGGTTGATGACGAGACCCGTGACGACGATGCGGGCGAGGATCTCGACGGTGAAGAGGGCGAAGAGGGCGAAAAGGGCGTAATCCTCCCACGTGTGGAAGTAGCCAGAGCTCGGGCGGGGGTGGTCGTAGACAGAAGGTGCGGATTGGATGGTGAGGATGACGACGGAGAGTAGGATCGATAGGAGGATGAGAGGTTCGGTCCATCTGGAAGAGCAGGGGAGCGTCAGCTGCGAGCTCGACAAGTTCCGCAGTGAAGTCGAAACGTACCTCCATCGCAAGGCACGAGCACACCCAATTCGGAACCAGTTCTTCGGCCCAAAAATCCCCAGCGTCTTCCCCCGCAAGTCGTCGAGATCCGGTGCGTCCCTCTCATCCTCTTCGTCCTCCCCACCCTCCTGCTCGACGACCCCGTCCTCCTGATCCGACATTCTCCTATGCGGGTGCTTCCTTTCTGACGGCTGCTCTCTCACCAGGACCTCGGGCCCCGCACCAGCGAGGTTGACGACCCGCAACGAGATGCGACGAAGGCCTCTCGCTGCGGCGCTGAGCGTCGTCCTTCTCCCTAAAGCGTTCCCCGTTGGATACGCCTGGCTCGTGCGACGATTGCTCTCAGCCGAAGCTGGTCGAGGGGATGGAGAGGGCGAGTTGGAGCCGAGGAATTGGGGACGAGGGATTTGGAACGAGGCGGAGCGGACGGGAGGGACAAAGTTTGGCTGGAGGGGAGTGTGGGGGTCGTCGGAGTCGTGGGAAGGGATGCGATTGAGAGGAGTCGAGGCGAGGGTTCGGCGCGCTTGATCGTCCTCGTCGTCCGAGGCGTCGTGCGAAGAAGGGGCGAGGGAGAAGGGGTGGGAGTCGACGTGAGAGAGGGAATGGGAGGACGAGATGGAGTAGTTGGAGAGAATGTGGGAGTGTCGCTGGTAGTTGGATTGGAGAGGATCGCGTGGAGGCGCAGAGAGGGAGACGCCGTCGCCTCTGAGCTGTTCTCCTGGACTCCGTGGCAAGGGCCGCACGAACGTCGTATCGCTCCCTCGGCTTCTCCCCCTGTTCTCCCCCGTTCCAGCACTAGGAGAAGTAGGAGACGGCGTCCTGTATCCTCCCCAGCCTCCCAGTCCAGCTGCCCGCCGCGCGTCTCCCGCACCTCCTCCATGGCGCCAACCCACCTCACCACCAGCTCCCTCCTCCGCAGGTGGCGCGTACGAGCCACTCCCGTCCCTCGCGTGTATTCTACTCGGGCTCCTACGGTGCAGGCCTCCCCCTCCCTCGTCCTCGCTGCTGATGCTGCGAGCTGGGACAGGAGACGAGTTGCGCCGATGAGCTGAGGTGATGCCGATGCTGGGATGGCGAAAGTCGTCTTCGGCTCCCGCGAGAGCTACGCTGCTGGTGGAGGCGCGGGGTGAGGTGAGGTAGCTGTCGTAGAGTCCTCCGAGCGATGAGGCGGAGGAGAGAGCTGAGAATGGTCGTTCGCTAGCGCTCGAGTCTCCTGGGGAGAGAGAGTCGTTGGTGTTTCCTGGGCTCATCCACGTGTTCTTCGCCTGGAAGAATGAGTAAAAGAGTCTCTCCGCGAGGGAAGAGTTCAAGCTCAAGAAGCGCGACCACGCTGGCCGAGGTCGACGTGCGCGTGCTTCCCCTGGAGGGGTTGCTCTCTCCCCACACTCATGGTTCGTTCCTTTCCTCTTCTCTACAGCTCGTAGCTCATTCTCTGACAGCTTGCACGCATTGCTAAGACCCAGATGTCGTCGTCCATCCCCGCGCCGGCCCAGCGCCTCCTCGAGTACGCGAACGCTTCGCCGACTCCCTTCCACGCTGTCGCCGAGGGAGTTGCTCGTGAGTCCAACGGGATCCTTCCTTTCAGTAGGAAGTGCTGATCCCTCCACTCGCAGGTCTCGAGAAGGCAGGCTTCGCGCGGCTTCACGAGCGGGAGTCTTGGGCAGCTGGACCGAAGAAGCTCGCGCCTGGCGGCAAGTACTACATCACGCGCAACCAGAGCAGTATTATTGCCTTTACTGTGCCGCCAAAGCTCGAGGCCAAGAAGCCTGTAGCGATCAGCATCGTGGGGTGAGTGCGAGTACACGCGGATGCTCAGGAGGTGGGGAGCTAACGCGGGTCTCCAGGTGCCACACGGATTCTCCTCGGTTCATCATCAAGCCTGTGTCCCGAAGAGAGAAGGGAGGTTTCGCAGAGGTGGGCGTCGAGACCTAGTGAGTGGAAGGAGGTTCGGAGAGCGGGGCATGCTTGGAGCTGATCGACTGCTGCTCTTTCCAGCGGAGGCGGGATCTGGGCAACTTGGATGGATCGGGATCTCTCGATTGCTGGAAGGGTCGTCGTATCTGGGACCTCTGCTTCCAAGAAGGATCCAGCGAAGCAGTTCACCTCGCACCTCATCCTTCACCAACCCCCAATCCTTCGCATCCCTACCGTTGCGATCCATCTCGCACGCGACCAGAACGAGAAGTTCTACTACAACCCCGTTCGTCTTCGCTGTTCTTCGCAAACAGAGTCCCGTACTGACCTCTTCGCGTTCGCAGGAGACTCAGCAAGTCCCGATCCTCGCCCTCGCATCCCAAGCGTTCAACGAGTCCTTTGCTGCCGAAACCTGCTGCTCAGACGCAGTCACGTTTACCGATCCTCTCTCCATCACCTCTCACCACCACCCCATCCTCCTCCATACCATCGCCGGCGCTCTCTCCGCTTCGCTCGGCGAGGAGGTCCTCCCCACTCAAATTCACGATTTCGAGCTTTCCCTTTTCGACACCCAGCTTTCGACGATTGGAGGTGCTCTCGTGCGTCCTTTGGCTCCCTCTCCTCACACCAGAACTAACGCTACCTTTGACGCAGAACGAGTTCATCTTCAGTCCTCGCATGGACAACCTCTTCTCTTCCTACTGCGCCATCGAGGGGCTCATCGAGAGCGTCAAGGCCGAAAACTGGGGCTCAGACGGACGGGTGTCGATGATTGCGCTCTGGGACAACGAGGAGGTCGGGAGCGTCTCGGCGTACGGCGCCGAGTCCAACTTTATCGAAGCAGTCATTGAGCGCGTCGCGGTGGCGCTCAAGAAGGACGACGAGACGGCGACTGAGGCGTACCAGCAGACTCTGGCTGCGTCGTTCCTGCTCAGCTGCGACATGGGCCACGCTGCTCACCCCAGGTTCGTGCATTCGCTTGCCTTCTCGTCGCGAACTCGTTCTCATCTTCCCGTTCCTGTTGCGCAGCTTCCTCGACAAGCACGAGGACAACCACCGCCCTCTCATCAACTCTGGCCCAGCGATCAAGACGAACGCGAAGCAGCGTTACGCCACGACTTCGCAAACGACGTTTGCGCTCCGCCGGATCGCCAAGGTCGCCGGTGTGCCTCTGCAGGAGTACGAGGTTCGGAACGACATGGCGTGCGGTTCCACCAGTGCGCTCCTTTCTCCTCCCTCGAGCTGAGCGAGCTGACGAGCGTTGAGCAGTCGGTCCTTTGGTCAGCAAGATTGGGCTTCGTACTGTCGATATCGGATGCCCGATGCTTAGTATGCACTCGATTCGCGAGACGGCGGGAACCAAGGACGTTGGACATCTCATCAGTGCGTCGTTCAGAGCTTCTATCGTCCTTCTCGCTGCCCAGTTTAGCTGACGTTTTCGGCTTTGCAGATTTGTTTGAGACGTTCTTTGACAAGTTTGGGACTGTGGATGACCTCGAGGTGGATTGAGGGGTTGGAATCGAGCTCGCGAACAACCATCAGGAGAGCGAGAACGTTGCTGCTCGCTCGGCGTCAAAACGACGCGTGTTCGAGAGGACCAACAGGCTCGTACGGATCCTCAGGGCTGCCACATCTTCCCCGACTGTCCCCTTGTGCACTATTCCTTTTCGAGGCAGACGCTGCGAATGCCTTCCCTCTTCGCACAACCTGATCACAGATCTTCGCAGCCGCGACAACAACGCGAATTCGCTTGCTCAGAGCCCTGAGAGTGGGGAATCGCACTCTGGACGTTCGATAACGTAGTTATTTCCACGTTTCGCCTCACAGACTGGTCCCGCTGAGCTGGGCCGTTCCGCTGGCAGTGCATCATGTGGAAGGAGCGAGCTCTTCTGCCAGACTCTTCCTCGCTGTCAGCCCGCTGTACCGGCAATAGCAGAGTGTGTTAAGGAGATACCTGAGAAGCAGGAGAGTCCCTGGACCAGCAGAACTGCGTTGCGCCAAATTTGAGAGGCGAGCTTGCGAGGACGTGCTCCCTCTTCGTCTTTCGCCACACCCTTCGCCGCCGCCACTTCCTTCCCACAAGCAAAAGCTTCCTGCACTCGGCACAGGAATCAAGAGCCGCTCGGCCGCAACAACCGCACCCAACTGTCGACTCGACCGATGGCTTCGCACGAGCTGCCGCTGCCAGGCGAGCACACGACGGGCAGCACTGCCGCGCCTTCTCGTAAGTCTCTACGCTGAGTGCAGCACTATTCGCAGCTTGGACTTGAGCTGACTCCTTTCTTCCATTCAGTCGCGGTCGCCCAGCAGCAGACCGAACTCCCTTCTCCCGCGAACCTTTCGCCAGCAACTGCCGCCAACGACCCTCCTCCCCGCTCCACGCCTTCTTCGCTCAAGATCACGTTCAGATCGCTAGGACTGGAACCAGCAAATCTCGCCGCCACGCCGCAGGCTCTGCCCGACACCCCCATGGGGGCCGCCCCTTCGCAAGGTGTGATCGCACCGGGCGACTCTGGAGCGCGCGCGGTCAACGGCGAGGGCAGGGTGGAGGGAGAGCGCTATCTGGCGCCTGGGGCAGCTACGGGACTGGCGGCGGCGGAGTCGAGGGAGACGTCAGGAGACGAATACTTTGAGGTCGCCTCCAGCAGCCGCTCGTCGTCCCAGAGCCCCAAGCTGCTCATCTCCCAGGTCCTCCCCTTCCCTCCGACCCAGTCTAACCAACCCACTTCCCTTTCCCCTTCGGCTTCCTCCGACCCTCCCTCGTCCTTCGCCTCCACCTCCGACCTCACCACTGCCCCTCCTCCTGGCCCCTCCTCAGCTGTCACGAGCTTCGCACTCGCCCCCGCCCAGCAGACGACCGCGCAACCTCCCATCAGCAACGACAACGCTCAATTTCAGCTACCGAGCCACACCCCCGAGGTCGAGACGCCGGCCGCCGTCGAGATCCCGCCCTCCTCCCTCGCGACCCCCTCTCTCCCCTCCGCCAATGCGATCGCCTCCACCTCCTCTCTTCCCCTCCAGCTCGCTCCCACCGTCGCCCCCGTCCCCACCATCAAGCCCTTCATCACCTCGTTCCCTCCCGTCCCTCTTCCCGACTCGTTCGTTCGCACGCGCATGGGCGACTACGGCGAGGTCGTCAACGTCGATCCGGAGGACTACGGCTATTACGCTACCGCCGAAGAGCTCGCGGAGCAGAAGGCGCAGGCCGAAGCGAGCAAGGGCAAGGGCAAGGCAAAGGCGAACGAGGGGAAGCCGCTGCCTCCCGGGTTTGGGAAGCTCAAGATGAGAGAGAAGGGTGCTGGAGGACGACTCGATGCCGTTAGGAGGGGGTACGGCGGAGGGAAGCGTTCAGCTGCTGCGACGAGCGACGAGTACGATAGCTACGACGACGGTCGCCCGACTCTCCCGAAGAAGGTCGACGGGAGGAGGAACAACGGCGGCACCTGGGTCGACGGCGTACGCGTCAAGAGCAAGACGGCGATTCAGCGAGAGAAGGGCATTGCCGATCGAGCTTCGGAGAAGGACAAGATGGCGAGAGCTCGCGCAGGGAAGAAGCTCAAGGGACCGAAGAGCATGGTGCGGTTCAGGCACTCGATGAACACCGGTACGTTTTCTTCTCTCGCTTTCAGCATCGACCCAGCATCCTGACGCCGTCCTTCCCAGATTTTCTCTTCGACGCACCCCTCCCAGACCGCGGCGACCGCCTCGACACGACCCGCACTCCCACGCTCCCCGACTTCTTCGACCTCCTCTCCCGTCCTCCAGCCTATCGCGCAACGCCCAGCGAGTACGAACGCATCCTCAAGTCGAACCCCGCTCGCATCCAGTCGTTTGACGTCCCCGACGAGGACAACAACCCTGCCGAAGCCGAGGACGAGGACAAGTCCATCGACGTCGACCGCGAGGACCAGCTTGCCGAACTTGAGGTCGAGGACCAGCCTGCCGAGCTCGAGGACAAGCCTGTCGAGGTCAAGCCTGTCGAGGTCAGGGACAAGCCTGTCGAGGCCGGGGACAAGCCCGTCGAGGTCGGGGCCAAGCCTGTCGAGGTCGGCAAGCCTGAGGCGCCGAGGGCGCGCCCAATTCGTGCCAGCGCAAGCCGAGCTGTCTTTGTCGGGATGGACGACGACGGGAGCGACGACGACGGGGAACCTTTGCGGCAGCGAGATCCTTCCGTCGAGGATTACGTCGAGGAGTACATCGAGCCCCCGGTGGCGCCTCCGCGGAAGCGAGCCAGGCCGCTCGACGACGAGGGCAAGAAGGCCGACAAGAAGCGCGCGATCTCCTTGCCGGGAAACGGCGACCACGAGGACGACGAGGAAGACTCGCTCTCCCTCCTCCAGCGACCCCCCAAGCCGCAACCCGGTCGAATCGGCGAGTCGTTTTCGCTCCGCCACGCTGCCTCTCGCTTACATTGATTCCCTCCTCAGCTTCTCCGGCGATCAGCAACTCCAACTCTGCCAACCGCCTTGACCGAGTCGACTCTCCCGTCAGCTCTTCCGCCGAGGAAGGCTTTGCTATCCAGCTCGGATCGTGCTTGTCGAAGACGGCGAGGAGTCAGCAACAGTGCTTCCAGTGCGTCGTCAATTCTCTTGCCCCTCGAATGGCTTACTAAAAAGGCTCGCGTGCCATAGATGCATGGGACGTCAGCACATCCGCCTCTGCGCCTTCCAGCAAATGCGCTACCTCCCTCTCAACACCCGCCTCGCTCCCGCCTTCTTCGCGATCGAAAGCGCCAACTCCGTTCCCGACTTTGTCCACAAGACGTTCAGCGATCCGCTCACGACGGTGCACGCCGACGCCATCAAGACGGCCGTCGCCCCTCGCCTCATCGAGATCCTCAAGGCCGAGATCGCGCACGCCAAGATGCCCGAGACGTTCAAGGTTCCCCTCGCTCTCGAACGAACGGCGCCGACCTGCACGACCTGCCTCCACGCCATCCTCTCCGGCTCCTGGATGTGCACGCGCTGCGGGAGGGAGAGCTGCACCCCCTGTCGCAAGGAGCTCCTTCGTCTCGAAGTCATCGAGGAGGCGTATCGCAGGAAGCGAGCCGCTGGAGGGAAGCCGGAGCGGCTCTACTCGATGTCGGACGACCAGAAGCGCCGCAAGAAGTGCTGCCAGCCGAAGGGAGACGTGATCGCCAAGGTCGCGGTCGGAGCTCCCCTCATGAAGGGCGGCCATCTCGCCTCCAACTTCATCCCCCTCACTCGCCTTCGCGTCGAGGAGATGGAGAAGCTTCTCCTCCTCGCGACTGAGTGGCACGCCGCGCACCCCGTCTTCCCCATGTCGACTCCGACGACCGCCTCACCCTTCCACTTCCTCCCCGATCCGACATCGACGCTTTCGCCCAAAAACCCCTCTCGCAACTTCCTCAGCGTCCCCCTTCCAGATCTTCAAGCCGACGATCAGCTCTTCCGCTCTCTTTGGGCTCGAGGCGAGGTCATGGTCGTCGACATTCGCAGCGACAACTTGGCGCTCTTCGAACCCTGGACGCCCTCGTACTTTGTGGAAAAGTTCGGCGACCGGCCTTGCGAGATGCTGGACAACTGGTCGCAGGAAACGGAGGACTCGACCGTCGGAGCGTTCTTTGGTCAGTTCGGCAGCCCAAAGGCTGAAGGAGCGAGCTACCAAATCCTCGTGCGTCCTCTCCAGTCCCGTTCTTCGGCGAGGTACTCATCGGTTTGCGCAGGACTTCCCCACGTCGGACACGCTTGCGATGGAGGTCCCCGATCTTGTGCGCCAGGTGCGTCTCTCCCGCTCCCACGTTTCGTCGCACCTTTTGACTCGTGCGCTTCCAGTTCTTCGACGTTCTTCCTGGAGCAGTCATCACGCGTCCCAACGGCGCTCTCAACCTCGCTGCGCACGCTCCGAAGAACACGCTTGGTCCCATCGTCGGTCCTCGCGCCTACTTCACCTGGGGATCCGACGAGGTCAAGGGCTGCCACGGATCGATGATGCTTCATAGTGCGTGCCCTCTCCTCTTTCTTTGCCCGACTCCCGAGCTGACTTTGTGCCTCTGCAGCCGTGCGCCTTCCGTTTCGCTGCCTCCTTCGTCGATTGCTTGCTGACTTCTGCGAAACCGCTTGTTCAGGAGGCTGCAGATGGTGAGTGCTCGCAAGACCTTTCGGAGCTCGAAATCAGCGCTGACTTCTACCTCTGCAGTCGTCAACCTCATGGTGTGGGCCGATCCCAACAATGGACGTGCTGCTTGGGACATCTTCCGCGCAGAGGACGTCGACGAAGTGAGCTCTCTCACCCACACCCTTCCGACTCGGCCACTGACGAACGCCACTTCCAGCTTCGGGACTACGTGCAGTCTGTGCTCTTCCGACGGGCCAAGACGAAGCAGCGACTGCAGGACTGGCTCAAGACTCAGGACGAGTGCGTGTTTCGGCGCGCTCCGATTTGAGGAACTCGCTAACGCCTGGTTCGACTGCAGTCCGTTCCTTCTCAGTGCGCTCTACATCGACATCCCGATGCGAGCTCGTCTTCTCGAGGAGAAAGGGATCGCGCCGTTGCGAATCTGGCAGCGCCCTGGACAGCTCGTCTTTGTTCCCGCTGGGTGCCTTGATTCCAGCTTTACGTGGCTCCAAACACTCACTAACGGTACCCTTCCAGATGCCCCTACCAAGTCTGCGCATACGAGGACACCATCAACATGGCGAGCGATTTCGTCTCCCTCGAGACGCTGGACCGATCTCTCGCAAGTGAGTGCTTCGCTTCGCCGCCCGCCGACCAGTCACTAAACACCTCTCCTCAGTCAACGACCTCTACCGCCGCCAGATCAACCACAAGCCGCTTCAGAAAGCCGACGTCTTGCGCCTCGACAACCAGGTCTACTTTGGTTGGGTTCGTCCTTCTCCTCCCCTCTTTCTTCCGCTCTCGCTAACTCGTCTCTCGCAGCACTCGGCCGATCGCATTCACGCTGCCGCTTCAAACGGCGCGGCTTCGTCGTCGCACTGAGGAGCTCGCCGGATTGCTCTCGAGTTTTGTAATTTGATGTGCTTAGGAATACAACAGTCTTGCGGGGACCCTTTCAGAAACGATCTCCATCGCTTTCGTCGTCATCGTCGTCGTCTGCCACTGCGAAGGAGGGAGACGTCAGCTTTGTTCCGCTGGCGTAGCAGGAAGACGCACGGAAAGGCCGACCCTCGTGCTCGTAGCGAGATCCCACCGTGGATCCGATCCAACCTGCATCGTCGGCGTCGAGCGCGTAGCCCTGTCCTCCTTGGAAGCTGAGGGCGACTGGCAAGAAGACCAGGCCGTGCAGCGCACCTGAGACGATGAGGGCGAGCCACATGCGGAAGAAGTAGACCTGCGCGAACGATAAAGGGATCAGGGTGGCGTCCTGCGGAATGGCGAACCGACTCACCTCGAGCAACTTTGACCTTGTCAAGGCGAGAACCGAGATACCGATGAGCTTGGTGAGCGTGATTCCGGAGAAGACCTGCAGGAGAGACGTCAGTTATGGGAGCGGAGAGCCAGCGAAGGAGAAAACTGACCGAGGATCCCACGTCAACGAGAGCAGTCCAGGCGCGTTCGTCGCGATCCTTCGCACCAGCGGGATGGTTGTGCGGCAGTCCTCCTCCTGCGGCGCCCATGAACGCCCTAGCGATGTGCGAGCAAAACTCGACTGAGATGCCGACCGAAATGACGAGGTTGACGAGACTGATGGCGTTGAGACTGATCCCCCACGCGCCCATCACGCCCATCACGCCGACGACCGAGAGGAATACGGTAAAGACGACGACTCCTCCGGTTCGCCAGGAGCCGAGGAGAAGGCTCGTGACGAAAAAGACGGAGAGGAGTGCGAGGGTGAGGACTTCGCGCGTCGTGGAGATGATATGCGAGTCTTCAAACACCTGGTTAGGAGCTGCTTGGGCGGGGGGAGGGAGCGAACGTACATTGATCGAAGAACACGTAGAAGAGCGAGTACGGAAAGACGTCGGCGCCCGTACGCCTGGAGAGATCCTGCGCGACGCGCTGCGCCGCCGCCATGGCGTTGATGAAGTCGGCCTGCGTCTTGAGAGGCGTGTGGTAGGTTCGGAAGTGGGAGAGCTTGACGGAGGAGTCGTCCACGCTGAGCGCCGACGAGTAGCCGGCCTTGCCTCCGAGAGGGCAGGACTCGTCCGTCGGTGAGACGAGCCACTGGTCGAGGTATCGCATGAAGCTCTCGCCTTCGGGCAGGCCCTCCATCGTGATGTTCCAAGCCGGCTCGGCGTCCTCGAAGCAAGGCCGGCAGGCGAAATCGGGATCGTCGGGCGTGCAGAAGACGGACGGTTCTCGCTTCTTGACGCGGCAGCAGTCCTCGAGGAGTGGGTTGAGCCATTGGAAGAAGTCGTCGATCCAAACCGCCCTGTGGAAGCAAACAGCGTTAGCTTGGGTGCAGGGTCCGCGAATCCAATCAACGGACGGAGGCTCGGCGATAAACGAAGAGTCGGATCGCTTCCGCTCTGCTTCGAGAACGTTTGCGAGCGAGAGTCCGTCGCAGGTCGAGAAGCGACCGCAAAGACGCTGCTGGTTCGCTCGAGCGGTGACGTTGATATCGCGCGTGACAAAGTAGACCGGTGGGCCGACGTCGAGGAAGGTGTCGAGAGCGTCAAAGTAGCTGACGAGGTACGAGTTGGCGGGGAGAGCAAGGCGTTGATCTGCGTCGACAGACTTAGCGAACGCTCTCATCACCGAGGTACGAAAGGAACTTACCCAAGCCGAGCTCGATATGGCGGGCACCGATCCAGGACAGGACAAACAGTCCTCCGAAGAGCGCAACGACAAAGTACTTGACGGGCTTCTTGAGGAGCGTCGGTGCGTAGACGGTCCGGATGAACCTGGCGATGTAGCCCTCGGCGACGGTGGCTCCGAGATCGAGTGACGACGCTGGCGGGAGCTTGAAGCACGGGAAACAGTCGATTCGGTTGGACTGCGAGACCCATCGTCAGCAAGCGAAACGCAGAAGCTCGAAACTGGAAGAGCTCACCTCCACTCGTCGAAGATCTACCGCCATGGCGCTGACGAAGATGGTGACCTGGAGCAACGCGTTGATGACGACTGCTCCTGCCGCGTAGATCGCAAAGTTGCGAACAGCCGGCATGCCCACGAGAGCTCCCAGCGCGAACGCCACGGTCTCGCACGACGCGCTGAGCAAGATCGAGGGGCCCATACGCGCCAGCGCACGAGCGACTCTTTCTTCGGCGGAGGGAAGACTGTCGACGTCGTCCTCTTCTTGCCCGTCGTCGGCGCCAAAGAGGGGGCCGTGGCGGGAGGCGGTGGCGTACGCTCTGGCGTTCTGCTGGTCGAGCTCGTGCGAGAGGATGAAGACGTTGTCGACTCCGATGGCGAGGACGAGGAAGGGGATCACTTCGGCGATGATGAGGGTGACCTTGACGCCGAATGCCGAGAAGAGCGCGACCGAGGTCGACACGCTGAGGAGGACGATGACGATCCCCCAGAGTCCTGCCCAAGGAGGTCGAAAGTCAGTAAAGCGCTTGGCAAGGATCCAGGGAAGGAACGGACCGAGAAGGAACTTGGAATCGACGAGCAGCTGCCGTCTAAAGTACGCTCCCATTCCCGACGTGGACCCCGCGAGCGAGAGCGAGACAAATCCAGCTCGCGCGCGGCCTAATCCCTGACTTCCAATGCTCTTCGGAACGGGGACGAGCCTCGCGAGGTTGACGACTCCGTGTCCAAGGAGGAGGAGCCCTCTCCCGACGCTCTTGACGAGTCCTGCTCCGCTCGACCCGAGGTTGATCGATACGTAGAAGAACATGACGATGTAGCTAAGCGCAACGATCGGGACGTCCGTGTTGGTCGACTTGTTGAGCTCCTCCTCGAGCGAGACGCCAGTCGAGTACGCCAGTTCGAGCCCGAGGTTCTGCCGCGCCGCGCCTGAAGGCGAAGCGAGGTCGATGAGGAAGGCCTGGAGAGTCGACTCCCACTCCTCTGTGCGCGCGACGACCGCTGGGTCGAGCGAATTGCGCACGACGTAGGTGATGACGAGCGCGCGGGCTTGATCCGCTCGCAGAGGCGAGCTGTCGACCTCGTCCTTCCCTCGCGCGGGTACGCCTCCGAGGACGAGCTTGGGGTTCATTGGCATCCCACTCCCGGGGAGGCACGCTGCCGGCGTCGTCGCGCAGTCGTTGAGGTTGCTCGCCCAAGTGTCCTCGCGGACGCTCTCGAGCGAGTCGCCAAAGTAGCCCATCATCGACTGAACGACGCAGGCAGAGGCGTCCAAAGGGGGGAGGGGGTCCGTCTGGGGCGAAAAGCAGACGTCGGCGAGGGAGTAGTTGCTTGGGGACGACTTGAGGTCGCGAATCGCCGCTTCGACCGACGCCCACCACTGGAGCCTCTCCCAGGTGAGGACGGGCTCGTCGACGGGCTCCCAGCGATTCGCGACGATCTCTTCGTCCTCGGCGGCGGCCGTCTTCCTCGCCGCGGGCGCGACGGAGACAAAGACCTGCTCCGTGCGGTAGAACGGACCGAACGCCTCGTCAAAGTCGTTCTTCGCCCGTTCGCTCTCGCTCCCCTTGGCGACCCAGAGCTTGACGGGGTCCTTTTCGACCTCGAAACGTCCCCAGCCGAGGTTGACGACGCCGCAGAAGGCGAATCCGGCGGCGAGGGTGAGGTAGGGCCTGCGGGCGCAGAAGAGGCCGAGTTTGTAGAAGGCGGTCGAAAGGAAGGTGTTGAGTGGGTAGGTACGAGGTTGGAGGAAGGGGTTCTCGGTGGGGTCGGAGGAGGGGTCGAGGAGGGAGGCGCCGCGGCTGAGGCGGTGGCGAGAGGTGTCGGGGGAGTTGGAGGTGATGCCCGACGATCCAGAGGGAGGTCGACGGCCGCGCCCTTCTTCTCCGTCGTAGATCTGCGACGTCGAGGTGGCCCCGACGAGCGAGTTGGTCCCCGACGAGGCGTTTCCGGGCGTACTCCTCGACGACAGCGCGCCGTTGACGTTCCCGATCGGCGTCGCAGAGTCGTCAAACTCGCCCGCGAGGAGAGGATCCTCCATGGGAACTCGGTCGTATCCGATCCCGTCGCGACTGCTCCACTGCCAGCTCAGGCGGTTCTGCCACGCGGCGAACGCTCCGCCTGCCGACTTCTTGCCCTTGCGGTTCATCGCCTCCTGGATCGTCACGACGATGACGAAGCCTACGAGGGCGGTGGCGTAGACGATGGTGAGAGCAAAGGAGAAGCACGACATCTTGCCGACCTTGCACTTGTGCGCAGCGAGTTCGGCGGGAGATGCGATGGGAGGAAGGGAGGCGCAGACGGAGGGGCAGTCGGGACACGCGCATCGCGCGTTGAGCTCGGGCGAAGAGCACGAGAGGGGAGAGTCGTGGAAGGGGACGATGGTGGTGTTGTCGAAGGAGGGGGAGGAGGAGGAGGAGAGGGCGAGTTGTCGAGCTCCGTCGGGAGGTGGGGCCGAGGGAGGAGGGAAGTTGATCTGGAAGGGGGATCCGAGAGCTCGCTCCTGGCCCATGTAGCGCAAGAACGCCAGGTAGTTCTTCGCTCCTCCTCCTAGCAGGTCCATCGCGAACCCGTTCGTCGCCCCAAACTTGACGTCCTTGCAGCTCCCAAAGAACCCCTCTCCAAACTCGTGCCCGACCTCGACGTCCACGCTCTTGACCGCCTCCTTGGTCACGCCTCCCGTCGTAAGGTTCTGCGTCTCTGTCACACTCATGAAGAGGGACTGGTCGGGCGAGCACGTAAAGGAACAGTAGAAGTGCCGAAAGTTCGTGCGGCAGGCTGGGCACGTGGCGATGAGAGGTTCGGCTTGGGCGAGGGAGGAGGATAGAGTGTCGAGCTGGCCTTGTGTGCAGCAGGTGGTCGGAGGGAAGGTGGGGCCGCAGACGGAGGCGAGCGTGGCGAGGAAGAGGGGGTCGGATGACTGCAAGGCGTCAGGCTCGCGCCGGCTGCTGCCTGTAGCCCAGAACTCACCTCTCGAGCCAGAGCGTTGTCCGGACAAGGCAGTTCTCCTCCAAAGAAGCCCTTGCGGCCACAGCTGCCGTACATGGCGCAACGTCCCGGTTCTCGGATAACGGGATCGAGCGTGGCGAGAGCTGCTCCAGCGAGTCCCAGGCCAGCGAGGGCTAGAGCTAGTCGTCGCATTGGTGAAGAGCTTGAAGATCAAAGGCAGGAAGCCACGGCAAGAGAGAGGCGCTGAGATCGCGCCCTCCTCTGACGCACGCGTCGCTCGTGAACCTCGCACCAGTGAACTCCTCATCAGCGACGCAAAAATAAACAATCGCAGGAGGTTCCAAATTATGTTGGCCGGCTGGTGCAAGGCACGGCTTCTTGTTGTGCTGAGTTGAACGTGTGGGGAAGCACCAAATAGCGGGAGTGTGGAGCGGCAACCGAGCTCGCCCCTAACAAAGAGGAGAAGAGGAGCCTGGACGGTGTAGTCGTGCATGAAGCCGTTCCATCTCTCCCTGCACGATGTGTTAGCTCCGTTCCGAGACGAGCTGTCTCCAAGCGCACCCAGTACTCGCGAGTG
>JANGFH010000025.1:0-26409 GCA_025758715.1 Glaciozyma martinii | reverse complement strand
GGGGGGGGGAGGAGGGGAGTTGGAGAGGGAGGAGATGGTGGTGAGCTCGGTGGGGGAGAAGAGAGAGATGGAGGAGAGGACGGTGGAGGGAGAGGATTGGAGGAGGGCGGTGAGGGAGGAGACGACGTGCGAGAGGAACCAGGTCGCCTCCAGCGTCGGGAGGAGGGAGAGGTCGAACGAGAGGGTGAGGGAGAGGGTGTTGGGATCGGGATGCTCGGCGACGAGGTGGAGAGGCGTTGATGGCTTCCCCTCGGGTGCTGATCCCTCGACGACGTCCTCGAGCACGACGCGCACCGCACCGGCGGACTCCCCCTTGACCTCGTCCACCTGCTCCATCAGCTCCCCAACCGTCTCCCCCAGTACTCCCTCGACCCGTCCCCCAGCTACCCCTACGGCGAAAACGTCCTCTGCAGCGTGTTTGGCGACCGCGAGGGCTAGTGCAGCTCGGAGCGCCAAGGGGAGAGGAAAAGTGGACGAGGTGACGGCGACCTGAGCGGAGACGGAGGGCGTGTCGGCTGCTGCCGAGTGAGAATACGAGGGTGGAAGGCGGGGATAGTCTGGTACTGCCATCGCTGCCGTTCGTTGGGAGAGATGGTTCGGGAGAAAGAGGGAGCGCAGTAACTTCTTCTGATCTCGGGCAATCAGATGAGCTCGGGCCGCAATCAAGAATGGTGGACTCACGCAGTTCCACAGGAGAGCTGGGAGGAGGAAAGAAAAGGATCAAGACGAGGGAGAACCCAGGTCGAGACACCGAGCACTTCCGAACCTCCGCGGAAGTTTGCTCTCTCTTCGAAAGTGTTGGACTGCCCGCTTCCCCCCCACGGACGAGAAGAGCGACTCATTCTAAGCTGCCGAAAGAAATCGCAGTGGGGGTTGCTTCCTCGACATATGCAAGGCCTGGCTGGGGAGAGCGGGTCGGGCTCCTACTAGCAAGTCTATCCCTGAGGGCCTCAAAGCGTCGCGCAGATCTCTCCTCGGGCGAGAATAAGAACTAGAGTGAGAAACGACGTAAGAAACGAGTTGCGAAACAAGAAAAAGCACAAAACAGCACCAAACGAAGCTACTCCCTCCAGCAAAGGACCTCGTAACCCTCCTTCTGCACGACCTCTGCTCCTCCATAAGCCGCATGCGCTGCGTGCTGATTCACCCCATCAGCTCCCATCCCTCCGCACACGCAGGGAGACCTCACCAAATGCGCACCCGTCTTGCCGGGAACTCGCTGGCCGTTGATCGTAAGCAAGGCGTGGTAGAGGTATTCCCCGGATTCCTCAAAGCCCTGTGTACAGAATAAGCTCTCTCCTACAAGCCTGGACGAGAGGACGCACGCCTTCGACGGGACGACGACCCTTGGGGATCTGCGTGCGACGAGGTCAGCTCCGTCCTCTCCTCGCCGGGGAAAAAAGCGCACCTGGCCATCCGAAGCAGCGAGCCAAACCATCTCATCCGTAATAGGAAGAACATCATAGCGTCCCTGCGTACGTCCATCAGCTCCTCCACCGCCCCCACACGAACGTACTCACCGAGTGCTCTAGCTCAACCCCTCCATACGGAACCCTCGGATGCGGCTGCAAATCCGGTGAAACCTTGCAAGGCTGCACGCTCTTGGTCCCCATCAACGCCGACGCTGCTGCCTGTTAGTTCGGGGATTCCGCGGCGGGGAATGGAGAGGGACGGACCGACGAAGATGGGGTAGGTGTGCGAGCTGCTCGTGTCGAAGAAGGGGGCGGGACCGGTGAGGTGGGAGGAGGGGAAGGGTGCGCTGGTGGTGGCTGGGACGCGGGTGCCGGCGGGGGGAGGGGCGGAGGTCGAGTAGGAGGGAGGTGCCTGGTCCATGCCGGCGTTTGAAGCGCTTCAAAGGGCAGATTAAGCTGGGTCTACTTCTGCTGTAGTCTTGGCTGAGTAGTCGGCGCTGTTGGCGGCGCAGACTGAGCAGTCGGTACTGTTGAAGGTGGAGGCCGGAGGGAGAGAACGCTCGCTTCGAAGCTCTTTCCGAGTTGCGACCTCTCCCTCCTCCTCTGCGCCAAACCAGTAGCTCTGCTCTGATCCACTCGTACTCTCAGCCTCTGCTCCCTCTGTCTCCCCTCGAGAACCTCAGAACCTGCCAGCTTTCGCCGCCTCGACGCATACATTCTCCCCGGTTGTTCCAGTTCCCGACGTCTCCCCGCCTTGGACCACCTCCAACGCGATCCCAAGCCAGTCCTGCAGCTCCAAGATGCCTATTCGGGCCGTCATCTTCGACATGTAAGCCCCTTCGCCGCCCTCAACGCGAGTTCGCTGACCCCACCCCCGCAGCGGAGGAGTCGTAATCGGCTCCCCAGTCGTCGGCGTAGGGATCTATGAAGCCGCCCACGGCCTTCCCTCGCACTACATCAACTGCAGCATCACCGCTATGGGTCATCAAGGGGCGTTCCAGCGATTGGAGCGCGGGGAGATTGAGCTGGAGCAGTTCTACCGCGAATTTGGGGAGGAGCTTAGTGTGGTCGATAGGGCCAACGAGGCTTATAGGAAGTACTGCGCCAAGATGAAGATTCGTGAGTGCTTTGCTGTGGCTGTGGTCGAGAGGGAGGGAGCTGATGAGGGAGCAGAGGTGCCGACGTTGCCTACGCAGCTTGCTATCGACGGCAAGGACGTGCGTCGCTCCCCTGGCAGCTCATTCGCGCTCGCTGATTCGTTTGGAATACAGCTATGGACCATCATGATGGCCCAAGCCTCAGACCCAGACGACAACATCCTAACCGCCATCAACCTCCTCCGCGGTCCGTCCATCCTCCCCTCTCCGCTCCGTCCCCACTAACGCGCCCCACGCAGAATCCAACCTCTTCAAACTCGCAGCCCTCACCAACAACTTCACCGTCCCAAGCACTTCCGCCGTTCCTCCTCCGCGCCAAAAAGGACACTTGAGCACTGCGGCTCTCAAAGCCTCTTTCGTCGAAGCTGCGCTCGATCCGGATGCTGCAGGCGCTCCGACGCACCTGCTGAGGAGCTTGTTTGACGAGTTTTTCGAGAGCGCTGTAGAGGGGATGAGGTGCGTTCGTGTTGCGACGAGGGGGTTGGAGAAATGCTGATGGAGTGTGCGATGCAGGAAACCGGATCCGGCGTTCTACCAGCTCGCTCTGGATCGATTGGGCGTCAAGGCTGAGGAAGCTGTCTTCCTAGACGATATCGGAATGTACGCCCCGTCCTTCCCACCGCAGAACCCTCCCTGACGCCCTTTCTTTAACAGCAACCTCGCTGCGGCCAAGAAGCTGGGGATCAACACGATCCGTACGTCGCTCATCCGAACCCTCGCTGTGAAGCCAAGCTAACGAACGTGTGGACACAGGCGTCTTGCCTAATCGCTCGATGGAGGCTGTTCAAGAGCTGGAGAAGCTCGTCGGGATCCCTCTGCGAAAGTCGGCAGCGAAGCTGTAACTTGGTTTGGTGCGCTAGAGGTCGGGTCGCTCTGCTCTTTCGTTTCTTTCTGCTGCTCTCGCTTGCTACAAATCTGCTCCAAGCGTGCTTCGCAATCCTCATACTTTGCGCCAACCTCGCGCAACCTGTTTAAAACGCTCCTCCTGCAAACCCAACGCGCGCTCTTCCTTTCCTTTCCACTCCTCGAACCTCCACCACGATACAGGATGGCGAGGGCAAAGACCAGCGAGGAGCGTGCGAAGCTGTGGTGCGAGATGAGAGCGGATCTCGCTGAGAGAGCGGTTCGGGGCGAGGAGGCTGGTTCGACCAGTTTCAGTCGGCGGTGGCTTAGACTCGCAGGGGCGCATCTTTGGCGTCGTCTAGAGTCTACCGCGAGAAACTTGCTAGAATCGGTCGAACCGGTGGGTCGAAGGGAAAGAAGGCGTCGTCACGCCCGAATCCCTCTCTTGCCCAGCTCCTCCTCGCCGACCCTCCCTCCTCAACGAGAGTTTCTGCAGCCCAGTCACTCGCCCAACACCCCCCGTTGAATGTGCTCTTGCCGCCAATCGTCTCGCTACTCCCAATTCGCCGACTCATCCCAGCCCTCTCATGGCGACTACGCGGGAGACGATCAAGCACCTCGTCCACCTCTTCTCCAGCGCCTCAAGCAGCAGCAGTAACTCGACTCCACCCTTCCCCTCCCTCTCCCTCTCCCCCTCAACCTCTGCCCTCCTCGACTCTCACCTCTCACAATTCGCCGCCTCCTTCCCTCTCGGCGGTGGAGGGGGTCACCACCGAGATACGGAGGGAGAAAGGGAGCGGGTCAAGTGGCGAGAAGGCCTGCTGGAGATCTGGAACATTGTCGAACCGCTCCCGGGGACAGAGGGAGATGCGCAGGTTATCGCTGGCGTGTCTGCTTTCCTCGTCCTCCTCGACAAGCTTAGTGCGGGAGTAGGGGACGACGATGATTCGGCGCTCGTGTCGAGGAAGGATGTTGCGCAGGTGTGGTGGGGGGCGGTGTTGAGGAGGACGGTGTTGGGGACGCCAAAGGAGAGTGCGCCGGTGGACAAGGGGAGAGGGAGGAAGCCCGCGACGGTCAAGAAGGGGAAGGAGGTGGTCGGGCCTACGAGCAGTAGTCTTCGACCGCTGACCGTCTCTCGCGAGGCGATGGCGGCGGTGAGCAGGATGGTCGTTTGGGGGACGGCGCACGGGATTGGAGATGGAGGGGACGTTTCGGACGATGCGATGACGCCGTTTGGGCTCACGGTGTTGGGGGAGTACGAGAAGAGGGCGATAGTCATGCTGCGTGGAGTCGATGAGCGGTACGGGGTTCGCAACCTCGAGGAATGCGTGATCGGCTGGGGCGAACGGTCCCCCAAGGTGCGTCTTTCGCTTCCTCTTTTCCAGCGCAGAGCTAACCCCGCGCAATCACAAGGCCTTCTTCCTCTACATCAGCCCCTTCATCGATCCTACGGCTCCCTTGCGACTCCCCTTCCTCTCCCTTCTCCTCGCCTTCCTTTCTCGCCACTCTGCGAAAGCCTACCACGCCCTCCCCACTCCCCTCCTCGGCAAACTCACCACCGTCGGACTCCTTTCTCCCTCTCCTGTCGCAGTCGCATTAGCGATCAAGTGCCTCGCCATCTTCCTCGTCACGCTGCCCGTCATCATCGGCGACGCCCTGCCTGGCATCATGGCGGTGTACGGGCGAGTCGTCAGCTGGGAGAAGGTCGGGGATGCAGGAGAGACGGTGGATCTTCCTGGAGATCAGGGATCCGAAGGTGCGTTCAGCCCCTCTGCCTGCCTGCCTGCCTGCGCTCGTGCTGATTCCCGCTCGCAGACTCGCCGTCGAACGAGGACGCATTCGAAGGACCTCCTCCCAACCCGCTCGGTCTCTTTACGGTGCTCTACGGCATCTACCCCTGCAACTTTACCGCCTTCCTCACCGATCCCGTCTCGTACCTTCGCTCCAAAGACTGGAAAGGCGCGCGCGGAGACGGAGACATCAACCTCGATTCGGCCGTCATCAAGGATCGCAGCAAAGTGCGTTTCTTCTCCACAGCCTTCCTAGCACGAATCTAACCTTACAATCGCAGCCCCTCATCCGCCGACACTCTCTCCACCCCTCCCTCATCTCCTCCGACCTCGCCACCGAACTCACCGACACGAACCGCTGGCGCCGCCTCGAATCCGCCGACGTAATGGCCGAATGCGACCGCAACGTCGTACAACAAGCGCACGAACTGGGCGACTACCGCGGCCAACTGGCGCCGCACGACGACACGGCGACGGACGATGGGTACCAGGGTCGATCGCGCGTCGTGAGGGATTTCGGGAGCGAGAATGAGGAGGAGGAGGATCGGCGAACTGCGACGCCTGTCGCTGGGTCGATGAGTCGGTCGAGGTCCCCGACGCCGCACATGCCTACGACGACCCATTTCGCCAACTTCCAAGCCCTTCAATCTACCTCCCTCCCTTCCTCCCGCCCTTCATCCCCCTTCCGCACCGCCTCTCGTTCCCCCTTCACCCCTCGTCCTCCACCCATTCAAACCGACTCGACGACCTCCTCCCGCCGCTCCTCGTTCCTCGGCTCTCCGACCCTCCTCTCCCCCGATTCAGGCATGTCGAGATCCAACTCGCAGCACGTCGTCCCTGGCGACCGAACGCCGAACAACAAGCTCGTCATCAAGCTCGAAGCTCGGCTCGCGTTGCTCCAGGCCGAAGTCAATTTCCAGACGTACCTCAAGCAGTTGCACCTCGCGCATATGGGGACGCTTCATAGGGAGAAAGTCCTCGAATCGGGCGCAGAGGCCGAGCGACAGAGTCTGGTTCGTCCCGCTCCTCACTGATTCCCTTCGCTCGTCAATACTGACCAAGTGTTGGGCAGTACCGAACGATTCGAACCCTTCGTGCGCAGCTCAAGCAGACGAAATCGAGTTTGGAACAGTTGCGAGGAGAGTCGAGCGTCACCAAGACGAATTGGATCGCCCATATTGATGACCTCAAGGAGAAGCTCAAGACGTTGAGGGAGCAGCGGAGGGAGTGGGATAGGGAGGGAGCGACGCTCAAGGTCGAGGTCGAGGAGCTCAAGGGGGTTAATGTCAAGCAGGGGAAGGAGCTGGAGGGATTGGGAGCGGCGTGAGTTCCTTCTTCTCGCTGGGGGTCGATGGAGTGAGGCTGATGGGATGTGCAGGCATTTTGATCTCATGAACCAGGTCACGCTGGATGCAGCCAAACTGGCCCGCGTGGAAGAGTACGAGGGGAGGATCGCGGCGCTCACCAAGACTTTGGCGATCTGGTGCGTTCCCCCCCCCCCCCTTCCTTTGACGCGTTCGTGGCGCGATCTAACGAGCGGTTTGCAGCGACGAGGATCTCTGCAAGTTTGCCGACCAACGACGCGAGATGGAGCAGCTGGCGGGGAGGTGGAAGAAGGCTGAACTGCTGCGCGAAGCGAGTGAAGCAGAGGTCGAGCGGGTCAAGGAGACTTTGAGGTACGTCGTCGCTTTTCGTTCTGTTCGATCCGGAGCTGAGGCGGGCACGTTGCAGGACCAAGGAGGACGAGCTCGTTCGAGCGAGGAACGCTGGTGGGGCGTCGACGGCGCTGATGCCGGTTGTGCCGGCGTTGACGGATGCGGAGCTGATGAGGAAGGAGTTGGAGAGGCTTAGGGAGCGGGTGGAAGTGCTCGAGGAGGAAAATGCGGAGCTGAGGGAGGTGGCGTAGTTGGTTGCTGGAAACTGTCGTTGGCTTTGCGAAGGACGAGTCGATTGGCTCGGCTTTGCCCGCTCTTTTCGGTTGCTTTCGTCGGAATCTTCAGTGCCGTGGAGACGAGAGGGAGGTAGGAGCAGGGTTCAGCGAGCTGGGAGGAAGCGGCGAAGAGAGTTGCGGGAGCAGGAGCAGTCGACAGAGCTTTGGAACAACAGCGCATTGATTCCTCCTCCTTCTACCCCTGTGGCATTGGCGAGTGATCTGCGGAGATCAGAGGGTTAGCAGCTTCGAGCTGACCGAAGGGATCGGCGAGCGAACGCACCTCCTGCTCGTCCACCACAGCTCGGACCGCTGTCCCGCAGCGTCCCATTCCCAAAATTACATTCAATGTCCATCCCCAGTCTTTATTCCCACCTGCGCCCGACCGAATCAGCGCCCTCCCAGCTCCACACGCCTCAAAACGCACTCACCTCGATTCTACCCCTCAGTCCCGACTTGCGGCCTCGCCTGATCCCATGGTCCCCTCACTCGATCCTTGTACTTGATCCCCAACCACC
Source organism: Glaciozyma martinii (assembly GCA_025758715.1). Taxonomy (NCBI): domain Eukaryota; kingdom Fungi; phylum Basidiomycota; class Microbotryomycetes; order Kriegeriales; family Camptobasidiaceae; genus Glaciozyma; species Glaciozyma martinii. The sequence continues at coordinate 18,759 of JANGFH010000025.1, read as the reverse complement.
CTCTCCCCACGGGCGCGACGACGCTCGTCCCTACCAAGCACGCCGCGGCGACCTTTTGCACTCCTCCTCCCCCAAGGCTCCACAACGCCGTTCCAACGAGTACGAGGGTGAGGGCGATGGAAGGTCGAAGGGGGAGGGAGGATCGAAGGAGGGGGAACGGGCCGAACCAGAGGGTGCTGAAGAGGAGGAGGGAGAAGACGGCGAGGTTTGAATCGAGGCGCGAGGCGAGGACGGTCGAGGCGGAGAGTGCGGCGGTGAGGGGTAGAGTCGGGTGTGGGCGGGACACGGGGGAGGGAAGGGAGTAGTCGGCGAAGAGGAGGTTGATGGAGAGGAGGAGACCTGATAGAGCCCAGATGGAGTCGGACGTGGTGGCTCGAGTGAGAGTTTTGAGAGCTGGGCTGAGGAGGTAGAGGGTGAAGAGTGGGATCAAGGGGAGGGAAGGAGTTGGTGAAGTTGATAGAGTCGAGTGTAGCTTGAACGAGGCGTAGAGCGTCGTACAGAGGAAGAGGAGGGTCGGAGGATCCAGAGTAGAGTCGACTCGGACTAGTCGACTGAAGATTGATACAAAGATGATGGTGCTCGCCAAGTGTTGAGTTATTGGGATAGTCTGTCGTAGTAACAGCGGTAGACTGGTCGGGTGCAGGTTGACTGCGAGCAGGGCGTTCAGCTGAGACGACGAGGACGAGCTGGACCGGACTCACCGTTCCTCTTGAGGTCTGCTAGGAAGGAAGAGTCTACATAGTTGTCTGGGTAACTCTGTTTGAGGTAGAGAACCTTTCGGTAGCGAGGTCGAGTCTCCAGCTTGAACGAGAGCAGTTGGGTAGAGGAAGAGGAGCACGCTGGACGAAAGTAAACAAAAGTTACTTATCTCGAATTCGAGCATTACAAATTTTGTAGTGTCGTTGGCGCTCTCGCTCCTCCTCCCATCTACTCCGACTCGAGTCTCGACAATTGAACGCGAACGCCACTCGCTCGCCATGTTTGGAGCATTCGGAGGACTCACTTCAAAGCTTTTGTAAGCTGGCGTTCAGAGCGGGGTGGGAGGCTGGCAGGGAGGTATCGTCAGCTGGGTCCAAGCTGGCTGGGGGCGGGTCAGCTAACCAGGCGGGCGACGGCGGGAAGCGGGAGTCTCCCAAGGATTCCTTGCACCTTGGGGTGGGAGAGGGCGCGCTCTGGAGATTGGTGGACGGTGTCGACGACGTGCGCGTCTGGGGTCGCAGCGTGTACAAGGAGAGTCGCCCAAGGAGCACGGAGCTGACTGCCTTACTCTCCTACAGTGGCCAGGATCCCAAGCTCGAGTTTCGAAAGGCTGGCGCAGGCGTGAGCTTACTCTCAGGACAGGTGAGTGCTCTCATCCCCAAGCCCAGCGCACGAGCTAACCCCCTCTCCCCCCAGACGATCTCACCCGAAGGTGCGCCCTCCCATCTTCGCTGTTCAGCGCTTCAGCTAAACTGCCCGCGCAGATCCCTACTGGGCCCAGTACTGGCTCCTCTTCGACTCGCCCACCGACGTCCTCACCCTCCTCGACTCCTCGACCCTCTCCACCACCCTATCGCACAACCCCGCGAACCTAATCACCCTCATCACCGTCCTCTCCTCTCACCTCTTCTCCCTCCTCTCCCTCCCTTCCTTCCCCCACTCCCAGCCAGGAACCGAAGCCGACCTCGCGCGCGAAGCCCTCAATTGCGTACGCGTCCTCTCTCGCGCAGTCCCGTTCGTCATCAAGGGTCCTTCGATCGGCGGGGATATTGATCGGTTGGAGGAAGCCGTGTTTTGGAGGAGGGACAGGGTCAAGGTGGAGAAGCTGGTCGAGGAAGGAGACGGGCAGTTTGTGATTGACGACGAGGAGGAGGTGGAGGAGGCGGAGGAGCAGTGGGAGGAGGATGCCCCGCTGGCGGAGAAGCTGCTCGCAGCGCTCGCGGATCTCCTCTTCGTTCCAGGCTTTACGGTGCCAGAGGAATGCCGTGCCGAGGATGGCGCAGTCGCCTACGTGATCTGGTTCGTCCCTCCTCAGTTCCATCACTTCGTGCCTGACGAAGCGTCAACAGGGAACCCGGAATCGCATCTTCGCCCGCTCTGGCCCCTCCCACTCCCCAAGCCCTCCTCTCAGCCCGCCTCGAGATCCTCCGCCTCCTCACCCTCCTCCTCGCCCTCCCCTCACTCCTCACTCCTCCCCACTCCTACCCCGTCCTCCCGAACCCCTGGCGCGAAGCCCTCGTCACTACCACCCTCGAGCGGAACGTCGTCCTGTGCCTCCTCTGCTCAGTCCTCAATACCGCTTTCGCGAGCCCCAAGACTTCGAGTGGCGCCTTGTCAGGATTGGCGGGACTGGGACTCGGCGCGGCGGAGAAGATTGGCGGAGTCGTCCTGCGGCGCGAGGACGTACGGGGGTTGCTCGTCGGGACCTGCCTCCACCTCCTCGCCATCCTCTTCACCGAGCACGCCCCACCCCCTTCCTCCCCCGACCAAGCGCCCCCAGCAAACGCGTTCGGGTTCTACCTTTCCAAACTGCACCGCGCGACGGATTTCGACTTTCTCCTCGATGGCGCGTTCGCAGTCTTGGCGCAGAGTCTTGCGCAGCCGCTTTTGCTGGGACCGGGGGCGGGGAATAAGGGAGGAGGAATGGAGGCGCTCGTCGTGCTGTGGAGGATGCTCGAGGCGAACCCGAAGCTGTTGGCGCATGTGCTGGACAGCGAGCGCGCGGGGGAGTTGCTCGTGTGGCTCGTTTCGGCGGCGTTGGAGTACAAGGATGATGAGAGTATGTTCCTGTTTCTCTCGGGACTCTTTGAGGAGAGAAGAGCTGATGCAGGAGAGTAGCGCAGATGGGGCTGGTCAGGCTCGCGGCGTTTGTGATGCAAAGCTTGACGGCGGATCCGAGGATCGCGAATAGGCTGAACGAGCCCGTCAACCTCAGGCTCAGCTTGAGGGGCAAGTACAACGTGCCTGGCACGCTGGCCGACTTTCTCATCGTGCGTTCCTCCCTCTCGCCTCTCCATCGTCGCAACGGGACTGATGCTGGAGAGCGCAGGTATCGATCTACACCCTCGTCTTCACGACCAAGGCACGACTGTCGGCACTGTACCCCGCGTTCATCCTTACCATCGCCAACGCCTCGCCGTACTTCAAGAACCTCTCGGTCGTATCGTCGACGAGGCTGCTCCAGCTCTTCCTCGCCTTCTCGGCGCCTCAGTTCTTGCTCATGGAGGAGGGGAACCCCCGCCTCGTCTACTGTGAGTCTAGTCTCCCCGTTCGATAATGTTTGGAGCTGATTCGTTTGCGCAGACCTCCTCGAGACGTTCAACAACGTCGTCCACTTCCAGCTCTCCGACGTTCGTCCCTCCCTCCCTCCTTCCTCCCTGATCCAGCTAACAAACCGCGCGCAGAACCCGAACCTGATCTACGCCATCATCCGCGCGCACGACCGGTTTGACCAACTCGCCACCTTCACCCTCTCCGCCGGCGTCGCAGAGGTTCGCAGAGTTCGTCAGGAGCGGAAAGCCGCTGTGGCTACTGCGGCCGTTTCGCCCCCTCCTTCGTCGCCTGCTCCTCTGGCTGGGAACCTCCCGGGTATCGCAGAGACGTTGCCGAAGGAGGGTGGAGATGGGAAGGAGGGTGGAGAGGGGAAGGAGGGAGGAGAAGAGAAGGGCGTGCAGGAGGAGGTCGGAAGTCCTGGATCCGAGATTGGGCCCGAGGTGTCGGAGAAGGCGAGGGGGAAGATGAGGGAGAGGGGAGGGTCAGTTTCGACGATTGCGGTGGGGGAATTGGGCGGAGAGGAGGAGAGTGGGGAGACGTTTGTGGGTAAGAATGGGTTTGTGCCGACGGAGGGATGGGTGAGTTTGGTTTCTTTGGACTGAGCTGGGAGTCGGAGCTGATCCAGTGCTGTTGTCGCAGGTCTCGTCGTGGCGCGAAGGGTGAGTTCCGGTCCTAGTGGTCGTTTTGCGCGTAACTAACCCCTCCCACAGTCTCCCCCTCGACGCAATCCACATCCTCCTCTCCGAACTCCGCCCCAAAGTCCTCGACCTCTCCGCCTCGGACGACCAACACGCCGCGACCTCATTCCTCTCCTCCGCCTCCCTCACCGGCCTCCTCCCTCCTCCTCCCCCTCTCCGACCCCGTCGATTCATCTTCACTCCTCAAAGCCTCACTTGGCTCGCCTCCCTCGTCTACGGGAGCGTGTACCTCGGGTCCCTTGAGCTGCTGAGGGACGTTCAGGTGCAGCTGTTTGCGGTCGCGCAGGCGAGGAGGACGGCTAGCGCGGTCGATTTGGTTAGTGGGGCGACGAGCTTTGTCTTGTCGAGGGCGAGAGGCGTGGGAGGGGGGACGGCGTAGGGGTTCTTTGGGAATGGACGAACTTGGAGGGCGGAACGGGAGGTCGTTCGCTCGGTTTCGAGCAACAGCTCTGGTGCATTTCTTTCGAGGTTTGTAAGGCCAAGACGTAAACATATCTCGCGAATTCTACCCCTCCTGCTTCGCCGACAGAAAGAACAAAAAGGCTCCAAAGGATCGCTGCGCGAAGTCCGACGTGTCTTCGCTGGGGAGCTCAGCTGCTGGTTCCCCTCCTGCCCTCGTCTCGCCACTGCTGGACCACCTCACAAAAGGGCCCACAGCGTTGCAGCCCGCCCCGTCAGTCTATGCCCGCCTACGACTACGACTCGCGTAACCCAAGCAACAGCAACGCCCCCCAACGCTCGCCGTCTCCCCGCGACCCCGACTGGGTCGACGTCCTCGCTCCCCACCAAGAAGGTCTTCCCGTCTACCTCGCCCGACCACCTCCTTCGTCTGGCCGACCGATGAGCGCCGTTGAAGTCGTTGACAGCTCCGCAGCCCGGAGGCGTGGAGGAGGAACGGCGTACGAGGAACCTAGCGCGGCGCAGGATGCGTACGATGGTGGAAAGGGGGAGAAGGAGGCGGCGTGGACGCAGAGCGCGGGGATTGGGATGGAGTCGAGGTACCCTCCGCCGCCGGAAGCTCCCACTGGGCGGAGAGAGTTCGCGGCGGGAGGCAAGGCCAAGGACGGCAAGTGGAGCAAGCTGATTCCAGAGAGGAGGGAGCCACAGAGCTGGGTGAGTCGGTTTGCTGGTCGTGGAGGACGTGGTGGAGCTGTCGGGGTCGCCTTTGTGTCCGCACAGCTGGGGACGACGAGCTGACCTGCTTCTGTCCTTGCAGCTCTCCCTGGCCAAGGAAGTAGGCAGTGAGATCAAACCCCACATCCCCCTCATTGTCTACACCATCCTCGCCATCTTCACTCGCCTCTACCGCATCGGCGCCGCCGACTCTGTCGTCTGGGACGAGGTGCGCTCCTCCCTATCCTCCATCTAGCACCAAGCTGACTCCCTGTACTCCCCAGGCCCACTTTGGAAAGTTTGGTTCCTACTACCTCAACCGGACCTTCTTCTTCGACGTGCGTCCTGCTCTCTTTCGCTCTGCACGCACTCCTGACGCTCTCGCAGGTCCACCCTCCCCTCGGCAAAATGCTCGTCGGACTCGCTGGAGCTCTCTCGGGCTTCAACGGCTCGTTCGACTTCCCCTCCGGCGCCGTCTACCCCGACCACGTCCCCTTCCGCGCCATGCGCGTCCTCCTCGCTCTTCCTGGAATCGCGATGGTCCCGCTTGCGTGGGGTACGGCGGTGGAGTTGAGGTTTACGCGGTGGTCGAGACATATCGTCACGCTGATGGTCTTGTGCGGTGAGTCGAGGTTGCGGGTCGAGAGCAGGAACAGGCAGCTGATGAGTGGTGCAGACGTCGCGTGGATGGTCATCAGCAGGTTCATCCTCCTCGACTCGATGCTGCTGTTCTTCACCTTTACGACGGTCTACTTTCTTGCTTGCTTCAACAACCAGCAGCGTCGGTGAGTCACTTCGAGAGAGGAGGGAAGGTGCGGAGCTGATGCGATTGGTTGGGACAGGCCGTTCGAGGAAGACTGGTGGCTCTGGCTGATCCTCACGGGAGTCTCGATTGGATGCGTCGCGAGGTAGCTTTGAACTCGGAATCTATGAGAGGAGCGGAGCTGATGGTCCTCGGTACTGCAGCGTCAAATGGGTCGGCCTCTTCGTCACCGCACTCGTTGGACTGTACACGGCCGAGGACCTTTGGAACAAGCTTGGGGATCTCAAGATGCCTTTCGTGAGTCAACCTTGTCTCGTCGACGAACTCGTGCTGACGTCGACCGCCCGCAGAGGACCTACGTTCGGCACCTTGTCGCGCGCGTGCTCTGCCTCATCGTCCTCCCCTTCTGCGTTTACGCGCTGTGCTTCAAGCTCCACTTCATCATCCTCAACCAGTCGGGACCCGGCGACTCGCAGATGAGCTCCCTCTTCCAGGCCCACCTCGAAGGGAACGATTTCGCTCGCAACCCTCTCGGTCCGTCCAATCTGCTCCTTCGCCAGCTCTTGAGCTAACCTCGCTGTTCTGCAGAACCCGCCTTTGGCTCGCGCCTTACGCTCAAGAACATGGGCTACGGCGGCGGACTCCTCCATTCGCACGTCCAGACCTACCCCGTCGGCTCGCAGCAGCAGCAAGTCACCTGCTACCACTACAAGGACGAGAACAACGAGTGGATCATCACCCCTACTTGGGATGCGGCCCCGATCGGCCCAGAGGTCGACCTCGTTTTCCTCAAGCACGGCGACAAGATGCGCATCGTCCACGCGTCGACCGGCAGGAACCTCCACTCGCACAACGTTGTCGCTCCCGTCACGAAGCTCAACAATGAGATCAGTGCGTACGGGAACGCGACGATCGGGGACTCGAACGATTACTGGGTCGTCGAGGTCGTCGACGACTTGCTGCGAGGAGGGAGGAGCAAGGTCGATAGGATCCACTCGCTTTCGACGAGGATGAGGTTCAAGCATCTCAACTCGGGCTGCTACCTTCGCGCCGCGAACGCCGTCTTGCCTCAGTGGGGATTCAAGCAGGTCGAGGTCTCGTGCGACAAGTCGAACAATCCTACCGACGAGCACACGTCCTGGAATATCGAATCACACTGGAACGATCGACGTGCGTGGTCCTCTCTTCGCCCTCGTGAAGGTCGCGCTAACGATTCTCGGCGCACGCAGTCCCCGCCGGCGACATGAAGCTCTACAAGTCGCCCTTCCTCCGCGATTTCTGGCACCTTAACGTCGCGATGATGACCTCGAACAACGCTCTCGTCCCCGATGCCGACAAGGAGGACTCGATCGCGTCCAAGCCTTTCGACTGGCCATTCCTCTTCAACGGGATGCGCATGAACGGCTGGCAGGACAACGGGATCAAGTACTACCTCGTCGGGAACGCCATCGTCTGGTGGGGATCGAGTGCGAGCTTGATCATATGGGTGTTTACGCTCGGGTGGCATCTGGCGAGGTTCCAGAGGAAGATCAACGATTTCGCTCCTGGTGCGTCTGCTTTCGCTGACGTTGTTGCTCGAGCTTTGCTAATGCCTCTTCCGTGCAGGCGAGTGGAACCAGTTCTTGTACGTGTCGAAGATTGCGTTCGGTGGCTGGGCTTTGCATTACCGTGAGCTCTTTTCCTGGGCCTGCGAACGAAGCGACACTGATGCAGCGATCCCTGCAGTTCCCTTCCTCATCATGGTGCGCTGCGCCGTGGCCTCGCTCCACACGATCTCAACTAACCCATTCTCTGCAGGGCCGAGTAACCTACCTGCACCACTACCTCCCGACGCTCTGGTTCGCCGTCATCATGGCCGGCAACCTCCTCGACCACTTTGTCTTCAAGTCTCGGCGCTTCACCGAACGAACAAAGTGGATCGTCTTCACCCTCGTCGCTGGATCGATCGTTGGGACGTTCTGGCTGTTCAGGGCTTGTGCTTGGGGGATCGAGGGTCCTGCGAGCGCGCTTGTGGGGAGGAGGTGGAGGAAGGTGAGTTGGTTTCGCGCTGGCGATTGCTTGGAGTGGGCGCTGATGATTTGGCTCGGTAGGGGTGGAACATCATGGACTAGATTGCTTGCTGCTTGCGTTGGAACCAGAGATCCGTTTTCCGTCTGCGGACGAGATCGTTTCGCAAAAAAAAGCTCTTCTCGAGCAAAGTGCGAGAGAGTCGACGCTGGAACGCTCTCTCCCTCTCGCTTTTGCAGAGGATAGTCGTGTGCCACTCCTTTAGTAGGGTACGAGACATTGAGGGCGGCTTTCGGCACCAGGACAAGCAGGGGACCTTGTCGACGATTTCCTCGGAGTTCGGGAGAGGCCTCAACGAGCCCAAGCCCCCGCTTACCTTCGTTCCGTACACATTCAGATCTCACCTCACACAGTGCGTAGAGGTCCTCCTATCCCGCCCCGGACCGGACTGACCGTTCTTCCCTTCGCAGCGCCCAAAGGACGCCGCTCTCCGATGTCTCCCATCGACTTCGATCAGTTCAAGAACGAGTTCCAAGGCGACATCCTCCAGCCTTCGGACGACCAGTACAAGGCTCGCCTCGAGCGCTACTGGTCCCGCACGACGGTCGACTCAACGGGAAAGCCCCGCCTCATCCTCTGCCCGCGAACGAACGAGCACCGACGCCGCGCTCGTTATTCGCTGCTCCAAGATGAGCCACGATGGAATCGCTATCATCTCTGGTGGACACTGGGTCGGCAAGAACTGCGGCGACGGGCTCCTGATCGACTTGAACTGGTGCGTCGCTGCGTTCGTTGGGAAGGAGGAAGCTGATTTGCCGCGAAGTCACCTCAACAAGGCGGAAGTCGTCGACTGCAAGCGCACCGAGTCTGGCAAGACGATCAGGGTCGATGGAGGTGCGGTATGGAGCGAGGTCGACCGCGTTGCGACGGCTCAGGGACTGGCGACCTGCTCGGAGCACTACTCGTCTTGCGGAGTCGCTGCGTGCGTTCTCCCTTCCCTCCCTTCCTCGCGTGCTGATTATCGCGAGCAGTTATGCTCTTGGAGGAGGATATGGCTACCAGGCTGGAGAGCACGGCCTCGCTGTCGACAACGTCCTCGAAGTGAGTTCCTTGCGCTCTCCTCGCTCGGCCTCGCTGACCCCATTCGCAGATCGAGATGGTCCTCGCTAGCGGGACGGTCGAGGTCTGTAACCCCCGAAAGAACTATGCGCTCTTCTGGGCTGCTCGTGGTGCGTTCTCCTCCTCCACCGCTCGTCGCTCCTCGCTAACATCGCTTCACAGGCGCCGGTCCCGCCCTCGGCTGCATCACCTCGATCACGCTCTCCGCCTTCAAGCAGGAGCCGATGGTCTTCTTCGCAGAGCTCACGTTTACTTCTGAAAAGGCGGCTCAAGTCGCCGAGGCGTGCACCAAGTGGTACGAGCAGGCGGGCGGGGAGCAGGCCGTCGTCGTCGCTGTCACTTGCGCGGAGGAGGTGCGTTCCTCATTCCTTGCTTCGTTGAAGTTACTGATCTCGCTTCCTCGTGAAGCTGATGACCACTGTACACTGCTTCAGCAACTCGAACGAGACCGCCGACCAGCAGATGAAGCACTTTGCCGAGATTGTCAGCGTTGGTTCGTCCAGTCCAGCTCTCGCTCCTCAGCCCTCGCTAACATCAAGCCATCGCAAGTCCTGTCACCACGGAGAAGCGCATCCTCCTCTGGGAAGAGAGCAACAGCCAGCTCGGTTCGTCTCCCCGCCACTGCGATGCACAAGCGAGCTGATGATCTCTCAAGATCGCAAGTACACGCCACATACCCCGGGACGTCGCGTCGCTCAAGCCGGTGCTCTTTGCTCATCTCTCTCTCCGAAAACCCTCGCCGAAATCGTCAAGCAGTTCCACAAGTTTGTCGAATCCAACGAGTCCGTTCCCGCCCTTTCTCTTCCTCGTGGCGCACACCAACCCTGAAGCGCAGCGACTTTCGTCAAAGCGCCATCATTGTCGGCCTCTTACCTTCCAAGAAGCTTCGCTCGGTCAAAAAGAGCGAGATGGCCTTCATCGACCGCACCTCCGCCAGTCGCTCTCGCTCTCTTCCACTCTCCTCGCTGACCCCGCCACAGATCCACAACGTGAATATCCTCCTCCAGTACACCTCCTCTACGAACGACGCTCTCGCCAAGAAGCATGCGCACTTGCTCGCCTACTCGTTCTTCGTGCTCGACGACAAGCCCGACTCGCTCAACAACGTCCCGAGGCACTCTGGCTACGCTAGCGACGTCACTGGGTCCGAGGCGTTCGTCGAGAACTACCAGCGCGTTAGGAGGGTCAATTCGAAGGTTGATCCGGGGAATGTGTTCAACAAGTGGCGAGTTTCGCGCGCTCGTTACTCGGAGTTCTCTTGCTGATGCTGGAGTTGTTCGCAGGATTCACGTCGAGCAGGCCGAAGAGTAGGCGTTTTTCTCAGCTCGTGAGAATGCAGTAGATCCACCAGCTCAGACCGAGGTCGAGGCAGGAGAGAGAACCCTCGCTGCTGCTCAACAAGACGAGTCGTGCGGCGAAGCTCTTCGCAGACCCCAAAGCTGTCTTCCTTTGAACGGAACCTCCTCCTCGCGAAGAAACCTGCTGCACTCGCAGAACTCCCCCAAGCACTTCATTCCACGCCAAACCGAGTCTCAAGCCTTCTTCCTCCCCTTCCCCTTCCCCTTCCCCTTCTCCGCCATCGTCGCACGCTTCCTACAATCCTCGCACATCCAAAAATCCGGCTCCTCCTGCTCCTCGACCCCCACACAAAGCTTGTGGAACCAAAGCCTCTCGCACTCCCTCCCTCCCTCACACTCGATATCAGCTCCCCTCTTTCCCGCGCAGCGAAAAGACGCACTCCAACATTACTCCCCCTCCCACAGCCACACCACTCCTTCTTACTATCCTCGGCCCACTTTTCCACCTGAGAATGATCGTTGACAATCTCGAGCGCTTCCTGGAACGCCTCTCGGTCCGCAGAAGCGGGCGAGGTAGGGATCGTTTCGTGCGCGGCGCAAGGACGAATTCGGCTCGCGAGTCTCCAGGCGCTGTGAACGACTTCAGTGGAACTCGCTGGGGAGGGGAGGGGGACGTACGGGTCTCGGTTGGGGATGGAGAGGACTGGGAGAGAGGTGGGGTATCGTCGGCCGATGATGTGCTCGGGGAGGTTCCTTTCGTCGCCGATCTGGTGCGAGGCGTTAGATTGGTTTTCGAGGTAAGAGAAAGGGGAGAAGGGACGCACGATGGCGGGCCACCAGTTCCCTTCGTGAGTGGCGAGAACCAAATCGTCGACGCGGTAGTCGTCCTTTGCGAGGTTCGTCTTCTGCTGCTGCGAGGTCTCGCGGGGAGTCGTTCGTGCGTTGGTACTGGACTGAGTCGTGCACCGGCGTTCCAGAGGTCGGAAAGAGGCGATGTCGGAGGAGAGGGAGCGGCGGTGGTGGGTCGAATCGGAGTTGGAAGCGGTGGAGAGAGAGGAAGGGGACAGAGGAGGTGAGGGAGATTCGCGGAAGAGCTTGGGTTGCGAGTGCGGTGCGACGTTCCTGCAAAGGCGGGGTGAGCGTGCCCGTGGGCAGAAGGGAGACAACCAAACGCACTTCTGCCTGACGCTGACCTCGCCAAGTTCGGGGCTAGAGATCTTGGGTGGAACGGAAGCGCTCTTCCCACCTCCGTGCGAAGCCCTGCACCAACACAGAGTCAGCACCACCTCCCCTCCCCATCCCAGTCAGAAACGCACCTTCGCTCCTCGTTCGCCCTCTCCCCGACCTGCTTCCTCAACTCCCTCAACCACCCAATTACCTCATTCTTCCCCTCGCACCCCAGTTCCACAACCTCCGCCGCCCCGACTCGCTCAAACAAGCGCGCGACAACGCTGACCCCCTGAGGACCCGCGTTAATGTCCGCCGGAGAGATTCGTCCGGTAGGCCAGGTGACTTGGAGCGCGCCGTGCAGCTGGGTCCAGGAGAGGTTGCCAGGCTGGGAGTCGAGGGTGTTGAAGTGGGCTCCCGAGCCGACTGGCCCTTGCGGGGTCGAGGTAGGGAGGGAGGAGATCTGCTCGTCGAGGTCGGCGATGAAGTAGTTGACTTCCCTGCAGTGCTCCTGGAATATAAGCTGGTTGGGAGAAACCATTCTCGTCGACGTGTGGCGGGAGGGAGAGAGAGCTGCAGCGCGCCAGCACTTCCGAGCAGTGCCGGACTCCGCGATCTCCTCCTTATGCTTTCTGGACGTGGGTGCCGCCCTTGCACACCTCCTTGAGTCTCTCCAGCGATCCCTGTTTTTCCTAGGAAGTACCTCTCCTTTGGCCCTTTCAGCGTCCTTAAACAGCCTTTGGACGCACCAACACTCCTTGCGACGACCTCGCAAAACTCCCAAACCACAGCTCAAGCAAGCAGCAAGAGAGCGATAACGAGTTCATGTCAACCCACGTAGAGGTTCCAGCACGCACGATCGAGCAGTGCAGCCTCGCAGCTCCAAAGAGCCAACAGCGGTCCAGTTCCTCTTCCGACGTCGCTCCTCCTTCGTTCGTCGCGGATTCGACAGCCGGAAACGGTCCTCCTGATGCCTCAAATACGCAGGAAGAAAGCAGAGGAGTCAAAGCAGGAATCCCTCCTTCGCAGGGCGCCTGGACCTCTGGCGCTGCGAAACCCTCGTCCCCAGTCCGTTCCCGCAGAATCCGCTCTCCGCTCCTTCCCAAGCAGCGACGTCCGATCCCACCCGCCCGAACCAAGAAACCCGCATTAACGCATTCCTACAATCGATACAATCCCTGCTAGAACTCCATCAGCTCCCTCGCCCTGCCCCAAGAACGAAACCAAACGCACCACCAAACGAAACGAAAACAATCAACAACATCCCCCCTTCGCACGCCCTCCCAACGCGAGCGGGAAACTGCTTCCCGCGCCTCTCCCCGCCCCTCCTCTCCCCTTCCTCAATTCCTCCCTCTCGCGCTCATGCACCCTCCTCGTAAGCACATTAAATGCCTGCGCCCCATCAGCCCAACCCCCAAGAAAGAGCGAGAGAGGGAGAAAAACGCACCTCCTCAACCCCCGTCCCCTCCTTAGCGCTCGTCTCGACATACCCCTCGAGCCCCATCTCCCCCGCCCACGCTCTCGCCTCACCCTCCTCCACCTCCCTACCCTCGGCATCCGATTTCGTACCGACGAGGAGGATGGTGAGAGATTCTTCGCCGTGGGTACGGAGGTCGGAGAGCCAGGTCGGGAGGGAGAGGAACGAGGGACGAGAGGTTAGGGAGAAGATGAGGAGGGCGCCGAGGGCTCCTCGGTAGTAGGATCTTGTTATCGAGCGGAAGGATTCCTGCGCGGGGGGTTGGGAGAGGGTTAGCGTCGAAGAGGGGCAGAGACGACGGGGTGAGAGGACGGACTTGGCCTGCGGTGTCCCAGATTTGGAGCTTGACTAACTTCCCCTTGTCCTCCCCTGAATCTAGCGAGACCAATCGGGATCCGAACTGCGCGAGAGAAGCTAAATCAGGAAAGTTCCCCCCCCCCCCCCTCGTTCGGCGGAAGGCGATTTACCTCGACTCCCAAGGTGGCTTCGGGGTACTGGAGGAAGCGCGAGTCGGTGAGTCGGACGAGGAGCGACGACTTGCCCGTCGAGGCGTCGCCTAGGAGGATCTGTTTCTGGATCTGCGTTGGGTGGATGGAGGAGCGGGGGAGGGGCGGCGCGGAGGGAGAGGAGGAGGGAGAGGAGGAGGGGTTAAAATGACGTGAGCGGTTCAAGGGGCGCGGATGAGAGCGTACAAAGTCCCAGGTTGCCATGTTGGCTTGGTTGCTCTCGGGTGTGGAAGGAAGCAGGAGTGGGAGCAGGAGTGGAGATGGGAGGGTGAGGGGGAGAGGGAGAGAGAGGAGGCGACGGGAACGCGGGGGTCTCTTTCGACTTCGCGACTGGCGTTTGTGCGGCGTCGTAGAGCCTTTGGGTGTTCAGGGAGTCGCTCTAGGGCAACAAGGAGCACAGCAGGCGGACAAGGAAGCTCTCTCCGCTCAGTCAAGCTCAAAGCGACCGACCCCAGCCAGCAGCTGATCCTATCGAACCAGCTCTCTCGGCAACCTCTCTCGCACGACCGCACGCGCTTCGAACGGCATTCGTTTTTGCACCTTCTAGCTCCTCCACTCCTCTGCTCTTGATCCGTTTAGGCCTTGACCTCGACGGGGTCAACGACCCAGGTCTGCGCAAGAGAAACAAGGAACCTCGTCAGCTCCGTCCTATCCAGTTCCCTGCACTCCCCTCTTCCCGATGCCTGCACCCTAGCATCCCACCCAGCAGCCCCAGCCCAGCCGCGCCCACCGACCCCACGCAAAGAAAGGAAGGCCACGACATCGCCGAAAGGAAGCCCTGATGAACGCACCTGAGCGGAACCCTTGCCGTTCTGCCACGTCTGCCACTTGAGAGTGATGGCACCGCGCTTCTCGGCCTTGAGGCGCTCCTCCTCCTTGAGGGCCTGGCGGGTGGCGCGCGCCGCGATTTGGATGTACTTGTTGAACCTGCGTTGGGCGTTGGTGTGGAAGGGCCGGCGTGCGTTGGGAGGGCGTGGAGGGTTGGAGTGGGTGATGGGTTAGGATGGGGAGTGGGTGGGCGGTGGGTGGCCGTAGGAGGTGAGATGGGGGGATGGGAAAAGCGGGTTAGCTTCCAGAGTCGCGGTTGGTAGTCTGAGCCTGGTTACTGCTCGTTTGATCCTGAAGGCTGAAGGTTAAACGTACGTAAGTGTACCTCTCCAGCCGCTCATTGTAGAAGTATTAGAAGGTGAGTTAGGGAACAAGACCAAGACCAAGCGACGAGCGGGAGGCTTCGGAGGGTAAAAGTTCACAGGTTGAGTTAGAACGACGAGTTCACGAGTAACGAGAGGAGAGAGTGAGAGGAGCTCTAAGGAACGTCGCTCTTGCACTCTGGACGCGTTCCCTTTGACTCGCCTGAGAACCGAACGGCTCCCTCCCTTGGACGAACTCAGCCGTCGACGAACGAGGAGCGACCCGAAGAGCAGCCGCCGGGCACGTCTCGTCGCAGGGGGGTCGAGCCCGAGGAGGGCCACCGAACGGTGGGAGCAAGTCGAACGGGGCACGAGGGAGATCAGGAGTGGCGGAATTCGGCGTTCAGCCAGAGGGGAGCTTGGGGTCGACGCAGTGGAGGATTTAGGCGGTAGGAAGGAGCGATGGGCGGAGATGCGGAGCTGCTTCGAAGGCTCAGCTGGACGAGCAGGAGGTAGGGACTACGGGCGGTGAGCTGGGGGTTCCGTGTTGATGGAGGGCCAGTGAGGGGGCAAGGGCCGAGTCGGAGAGGTGGATGTTCCGGGTTCTGCTGGAGCTCTGGAGGCTGCTCATGAGGCTGGAGCTTATTGGTGGACGCGGATTGCGTTAGGAGAGTCCCACCTGTCATGGAATCATCGACTTCAAGTCTGAAGGTCGGAGAGAGAGGCAACTCCGAGTGGAGAAGGCAGACGCAGCCTCAATAACGCGTCAAGCGTGTCGCCTCCTGCGCAGGATCTTTCCAAGCCTCCTTTAGAGTAACTTGGCTTCCAAAAAGGAAGAGAGAGCGAGAGAAGCAGAGGAACAACTCCCTCCCTCGCAGCGCTCGACGCGCCCGATTCTCTTCGCGCCCAAGTCGCGTCGCTCTCTTTCCCTCCTCCCACCACCTTCTCCCACCCAAGGCGCCCCAGTATGGACCCCAAAAAGGTCGTAACCTGGCCTCACGCCGAAGGCCTCGCTCGCCTCGCCTTCTCCCCCGACGGCCTGTTCGTCCCTCCCTCCTCCCCGCGCGCGCCCCCACTGACGCCCGCACGTAACAGCTACCTCTACACCTCTGGCTCAGAGGGTTACATGCGCGTATTCGATGCGGACCTTACGGCCGAAACGCCTTTCGACCCCAAGCTGATCGAGTACTGGGAGGAACCCATCACTTGCCTCTCTGTCACTGTGCGCTCCCTCTCTCTCTCTCTCGGGGTGGTGGAGGGGCTGATGGAGGGCGCTAGAACGAATTCATCTGCTCGTCGAACGAGTCGGGAGAAGTGGCGTTGCACAAGGCCGGTTCGAACGAGTTCGCGTCCCTCGTCACGCGTTGCAGTTTCCCGGTTCGGAGCGCAAGGTTCGATCCCAAGGGACGGAGAATCGCAGTGGCTTCCGAGTGCGTGGGCTCGCGTTCGGAGAGGGAAGGGGAGCTGATGAGCGACGCAGCGAGTTGATCGTCAAGGTTATCGACGCGAAGGATCCGCTCAAGGTGCAGCTGTTGGCGGGGCACAAGAAGGCCGTGAGGGAGGTGACGTGGTCTCCTGATGGATCTTTGCTCGTGCGTTCTCTCTACGCGCGAGAGGTGGGATGGGGAGCTGATCGCGCGCGCAGACGACGAGTGGATCCGACGGACAGATTCGCGTCTGGGAGCTCAATGGAGCCGAGGCGACCTGTGTCCAAGTCCTCGATGGGATCATCGCTGCTTCCGAGCCAGAGTACGTCCCCTCCCCCCCGCCCCCCCCCCCCCCGTCTCTCGAGCGCACGAGCTAATCGTCGCGCAGATCCGAGTACACCGTCGAAGTCGTCTGGCACCCCTCGTCCAAGTTCTTCGTCGTCGCATCCAAGACGAACGAACTCGTCGTCATCTCGCGCGACAGCTGGTCCAAGATCGGGACCTTCTCCGCCGCAGACGGCCACAGCTCCGTTCGTCCCTTCTCCATCCTCCCTTGAACCTCGCTAATTCGCACCGCAGCAAATCTCCGCCCTCGCCTTCTCCCCCAACGGGACCTACCTCGCCACCGCAGCCAAAGAAGGCACCATAATCATCTGGTCCACCTCCACTCGCTCCCCTATCAACCGGTCCGTTCCCCTCTCCTCTCCCCTCGCCACTCTCACTAACGGTTTCCGCAGAACGACCCACGTAGCAGGCCTCATCACCGCCCTTGCTTTCCACCCCTCCCCCTCCGCAAACGCTCTCGCCTACACCGACTTCACTGGCCAATTGACCCGGTGGCAAGATCCCGTCCCTACGCACCTCCCTGGACCTGGAGCGGGGATCCGAGGAAGGAGCGAGAGTGTTGGACAGAGTGAGGGAGGGGAGAGGGAGGCGAGTGAGAGGGAGGAGGAGGATTGGATTGAGGATGAGATGGGGATGATGGTCGATGAGGGAGCTTATGCGGGGGAGAAGGAGTTGCCGCCTAGGTTGAGGGGGTGGGATGGGGAGGAGATTGGTGCGTTTTTCTTTTTAGGGGGGAGCGCGAGGGAGGGAAGTGGGCTGATGAGGCGGGTGCAGTTTCGACGACGACGTATGGGAAGGTTCAGGCGCAGGCGACGTTCCAGCCTGGTTCGACGCCGTTCAGGGATAAGCGACGGTACTTGTGTGAGTTCTTCTCTTCGTTCGTCGCTAGGAACGCGAGCTGATGATTGCGCAGCGTTCAACATGCTCGGACTGATCCATGTCGTCGAGCGAGACGACCAAAACATCGTCACCATCGAATTCCACGACCGCAGCGCGCGTACAGGATCCCACTTTAACGACACGTTCAAATTCACCCTCGGCTCTCTCGGTTCGTCCCCTCCCTCCCTCCTCTTCAACCCAACTAACCCCGCAACGCAGGCGAGCTCGGCTGCATCTTCGCTTCCCCCTCCTCCTCCGTCTCCCCCTCCCTCCTCCACTACCGCCCATACGACTCGTGGACCCCTATTCAAGAATGGCAATACTCGCTCCCAGCAGGAGAATCAGCGACCGTCATCGCCGTCGGGGGTATGGCGGAACCGACCGATTCGGACGAGGTTGGGATCGCAGGAACGGGGACGGTCATCGTCGGTACCGATCGCGGGTTCGTACGGTTCCTTAGCGGGAGTGGGTTGCAGAAGTATGTGTGGAATTTGGGCGAGGAGGTCGTTTCGGCTGCGGCGGGGAGGGATTGGGCGGTGGTGGTTTGGGCGGCGGGGGCGGGGTGCGAATATGCGTTGTTGGACACGGATACGTTTGAGGTGGTGCAGCAGGGGAGGATGCCGTTGGGGAAGGGAGCGACGCTTCAGTGGGTTGGGTTCACCGAGGAGCAGGTGCGTCTTTTCTCGCCCCTTTTTTTTTTGGTGGTGATGGAGGGGGAGCTGATGAGGGGTGCAGATTCCCGTCATGTACGATTCGAATGGCTTGTTGTCGATTCTGGATCGGTCGAGGAGGCCCAGGCAGGCGCGGTGGGTTCCTGCGCTCGATACGAATGGTTTGGCGAGGAGGGAGGGGAAGCAGGAGTCGTACTGGCCTATCGGGGTCACGGAGCAGCATGTTCATGTCATCATCCTCAAGGTACGTTTTGGTCGGGCTGCGATTGGGGAGGCGAGCTGATGAGGAATGCAGGGAGAGGAGAAGTACCCGCACTTCCCGACGCCGTTGTTCCAGGAGATCGACCTACAGTTCCCACTGCTTCGCCTCGATGTCCAGCAGGGTCAACTCGAAGAGCAGTGCGTACTTCTCTCTCTTTCAGACCTGGGTGTCGAGCTGACGGGTTCCGCAGGTACCTCCGCGAGACCATCTTCGTCTCTCACCGACGCGACGGCGCCTCTCCGGACGACTTCTCCCTCAAAGCTCTCCTCGCTCGTCAAGAGATGGAAACGGACAAGCACCTCCTCAAGATCATCCAAACCTCGTGCAAAGCCGAACGTCTCCAAGCCGCTCTCGACGCCGCTCTCCTCCTCACTCAACCCGCTTCCCTCGATGCGGCCGCCAAGATCGCTGGGTTCTTTGGACTCCCGGCGTTGGAGGAACGGATCGCTCTGGTCAAGGAGGCCAAGCTGGGGTTGAGGGAGGGGGAGGAGGGGAATAAGAGGAAGAGCAAGTGGGCACATCTCGTGGATGAGAGGACCGTCGTTGCTCCTCCTCCCTCGACGGCGAGGAATGGGAAGTCGGCCAACCCGTTCGCGGCGAGCGGCAACTTTAGTCCTAGGACGAGTGGAGCGGGGTTCGGGAGCG
>JANGFH010000024.1:0-34416 GCA_025758715.1 Glaciozyma martinii | reverse complement strand
CCCTCAACGGTCCCCCTGCTGCGGGCCCCTCCTGCTCCAGCTCGACTACGCTTGAGCGTCGGCTTGACGTCCTCGTCCTCGTCGTCCTCGTCCATCTGCGAGACCGAGTCCCATCGCCTTGAACGAGAGGCCGAAGGAGCGGGAGATTGGGACGCTTCCGAGTGCGATTCGCAGTCGATCAGCGACGAGGAGGCGCGAGTCATGGGGCGGGCGGGCTGGGGGTGGTGCTGTGGAGGTGGATGGGTGGGATGGATGGGACGGAGAGGAAGAGGGCGAACGGGGTTGAGGGTGTTGGTTGAGAGAGAACAAGCCGCCAGCGCAATCACAGGAGGACTGCGGACTGGGCCCTGCGCGGCGGTACGAGTGTACAGCCTTAAATTTGAAGGAAACACACTCCTACTCAAGGAGGCTACAGGGTTACCAGTACACCCTGTGAGAACGTAGAAATAACAGGGCAACAACCAGCAAAAGGACCTGAGAGAACTTCGAAAATCGACCGAAACCTCTCGCTCCTTGCGAAGTCGGACCTCCGCAAGTCCTCTCGCACTACTGCAGCCTGTCCCACGGGCAACTGGCCCCTTCTTGGAGTAGTACAGATGCCCTCCAACTCCTGTTACTCCGATCCAGAGCCATCGCCAGTTCCAAGTCCATTCCTCGCTGACTCCCCCTCTGACGCACTCCGCAAACGGCGATCCCAACCCATCGGCCTGTCCGTTGGAGGAAGTTGGAGGAGCAGGAAGTAGAATCATTCAACAATCACGGCGCTCCCAGAAACGACCGAGAGAGAGACATCAACGCCAACTCAACTACGATTCCATTCCTCCCTCCCCACCTCCCTCCCTCAGCCGCTCGAGCTTCTTCACCACCCACCGCATCAAAAGCGGTACATCCCTCGTCCTCTCCAACACCTTCTCCGCCTTCTCGCGCTCCAGCACTTCCTCGACCTCCTTGCTCCCCCGAATAACGACGCTCAACCCGGACGACCTCGTCAGATCCGGTGCGATGAGTAGCGAGATGGGCGTTGCGAGGGAAGCGGGGGTATGTGGGGAAGGGAAGGAGAGGGATAGGGAAAGTGGGGCGGAGGAGGGGTGGAGGAAGATGGGGAGCGAGGTGCGGGTTTCGTCTGCGCCTTCTCGGTCAGTGCGAAAAGGGAGGGCGAGAGATGGGAGAGAGCGCACCCCGGAAAAAGTCGTCCAGCGTCACTGGCGCGATCTTGCGTCGTTTTGAGGACTTTGTAGGAGGCGGAGGAGGGACGTGATACCGCGCTGCGAGCGCGCTTTGGAGGAGGTCGTTGATGAGGAGCTGCTCTTGGAGGATCTGCGCAGGGGAGTTGAATGAGTATTGGTGAGAAGATTTGGGGAGGGAAGGACGGACCTCGATGACGCGGAAGAGTTGGGAGGGGGACTGGAAGCGGATGTGAGAGCAGAGGTAGCCTGGGAGGGTAGACACCCCGGCGAGGGTGTATTCTTGAGAGAAGGGGCTATCGTCGAGCTTCTGGAATCAACAAATTCGTTAGCTCGGTGCAAGGGGGGAAGAAGGACAGCAGCGCACGACTTGGTACGAATCTCGAGCGTCGAACCGCGTAATTGGGCCCGACTCTGACGAGATCTGCTAGCCCACAAGACCATCAGCACGCGCTCTCGTCCCCGAACTGCAAAAGACGCACCAACAGATCCTCAAACCAAGTCGTCTCGCTCCCTGCCCCTGCTCGCACCCCGCTCGCAGGACGCTCCGCTCCGGAACCCGAAAGGCCAAGAACGTCCATGATCCGTTTCCCTGTCGCCTTGGTGATGGGAACAGGCGGGTTGAGCTCGGCGAGGAAGGTTGGGGAGGTAGAGTGCGACGTCGGGAGGAAGTGAGGCCAGCGACTGGTCTGGGAGAAGTGGAGCGAGAAGGAGGGGGAGAGGGGGGAGGGAGAGCTGGAAAGAGCACGCATCAGCTTTGATGCAGCGAGAGAAGGGGACGAAGAACCTACTCTGGTGGGGCAGAGGTCGAGGCGTCAAGGTACTCCACAGCTCCGGCGGACGAGGGCTTCTCGAGGCTGATGTCGAGGCTGTGGATCCCTCCTGCGGTTCGCAGTTCGGCGAACGAGTCGTGAGAAAAATTGTCGGCGAGGGCGGAGCTCCATTCGGGAGAGAGAAGGCGGGGGGGAGCGGCGTGGAAGAGGATGGAGGTGTGCGAGTGGTGAGATTGCGAGAGGTGAATGCCGTGGCTGGAGGGTTGGAGAGTTTGCGAGCTGAAGAGAAACGATTAGCTCCCTTTTTCTTTGAACTGCGAAACCAGGAGCAGGACTCACCTTTCGCCTTCGAGGACCGCGGCGATGCTCTCCACCATCTTGGACGTGATCGCAAAGCAATCCACCGTCGTCTCCTCGGTCATCTCGTCCAGCCTCCTGAGTTCCCGCATGATCTCCCTGAGCTCGCGCAGCTTCTTCTCCGCTCTTGCCTCCTCCTGCTCCCCCGCTCCCACCGCCTCCAACCCGACGAGCTTCTCCAGCAAGCGCGCCGCGATCCCATCATCCACGTGCTCGTTCTCGAGCACGTACACGAACTTGATCTTGTCCACCACCCCTTGCGCATCCACCTCAAAGTCCATCACCATAACCTTGCCCCCAATCGAGAGCGTATGCACCTCGACCTCCTTCCCTCCCTTGACGAGCATCCCCTTCTCCTGAAAGCACGCCAGCCCACACGACTCCGCCACGCTCTCCAGGATTCTCAGCGTGCGTTCCGTTCCACCCCCTTCCAACAGCCTCTGCTCCAGCACCGGCAGCCTCCCCGCGTACCCCTCCCTCCGAGCAAGCAGCTCCTTGCCTCTCCGCGCGTCCTCCCTCCGCTCCAAAAGGATACTCTGGCTCCCCGCCGACTCCTTGAGCAAGCTGAGGTACTTTTCCGTCCCGGCGCGTACTGGGCCTCGGGTAGCAGAGGAGTCGGGCACGTCGGAGAGGGTGTGGGAGGCGAAGGTCGTGCAGGCTGTGCGGAGGTCGGCGAGAGTGGAGGTGAGGAGACGGCGGGTGGAGGAGAGGGAGGCAGGAGGGAGTGGACCGAGAGGGTGGAGGAGGTGGGAGGAACGGGAGGGGAGGAGAGGGTTGAAGGTCGCGAGGAGGGAGGAGTGGAGAGCGTGTGCAGTTGAGAGGATTGAAGGGTCGAATGAGGAAGGCCCAGCTTGAGCGTTGGCAGAGGAAGACTCCATCCTGGTGCCTTTGCGGCAAGAAGACCAGTGCAAGGCGAGTGTTGTCAAAGGAAGAGAGCTGCAGACGCGCCGGCGTTCGCTCCCAAATCCTCTCGCGGCGCGAACAGCTCTTTCTCTTCTCCTTGTCGCGCAACGCAAAAGCCACGAAAAACGGTTTCGGTATGCACAAGGTGGGGTATATCAAGGTGTAGCCAACAAAAGGGGATAAAATAGAAAAGAAGAGGGAGGAGGAGGGGGGGAACAACAACTAATACAAGCGACGGCGACCAAGGACCAGCTCAATACGGCTCGGCGACCCTCCCCAACCTCTCCCCCTCTCCCTCCCTACTCCTACTCCCACTCCCACTCCCCTCCGCACTCGCCCCAGTAAGGATCGCTCCCCTCCCTTCCCTCTCCCACCGCATCTTGCGATCCTCCCTCTCGACGACCTTCCGTTCCGACTCCCTCGTCCTCGGATCGACCCCGTAATGCAACAACGGCCCACGGGACGTACTCCTCTCCTTCCTCCTACTCCCACTCCTGCTCCCCCGCGCACTAGTCGAAGGACTCCTCGACGACCCCCCATCCGACGGCGTCGAGTTCCGCATCCCCCTCCCTCGAACCTGGTCTCCCGCCAACCACGCACACGAGCGCACGCGATCGATCGTCCACCTCCTCGTCGGGTCCGGCTCGAGACATCCTCGCAGGACTTCGAGAACGAGAGCCTTCTCCCCGTCTTCGCGACCTTTCGACCTCGAACGACTCTTGCCCTCCCCCTCGGACGGAGCGAGGGCGGAAGGGACTTCCCAAGCTCCTTTGAGGATCTTCATCCTCAACCTCGGCTCAAAGTCGTCTTCGAACGGTAGGCGACCTTCGACGAGCGCGTAGAGGACGCATCCGAGGGCCCAGACGTCGACGGAGGGGTCGAGGATCGGGACGGGGGACTTCATCTGCTCCGGAGGAGAGTAGGGGAGCGAACCAGCGGGGTAGAGATGCTCTGCGACGTGCTTGCGTTCCTCGTCCGGTCTCGAAAGCGACGCCGCGCGAGAGAGGGACGCGAGTGGTGTACCGGGGGTCACAGGCCCTCGTTCCGAGATCGAGTGCCCGTGCCGCTTGTAGGGATCCTCGTGCTCGTGCTCGTGGAGACGTGCCGTAGCGGTGGCGGTTTCGGCGAGACCGAAATCGGCAATCTTCCACGTCCCGCCCGGCGCGTCGCAGAGGATGTTCTCGAGCTTGACGTCCTTGTGCGTCACCGCCGCTTCCGTGTGGAGGTAGTGGAGGCCCGAGACGACTTGGGCGAAGATGGGGAGGCAGGTCGGGAGAGGGAGTCCGCGTTTACGAGGTTCGCCGTCTGCGGTTGCGCCGATGGGGATCGAGGTGCGGCCCTTTGCGCGTCGAGGAGCGGCGGTGTGCGAGTTGAGGAAGGAGAGGAGGTTCCCGCCTTCGCAGAGGGGCATGAAGATGTAGGAGAATTCCGACGTATGGTGGACGGCGAGGAGGGGCATGATGTGCGGGTGCGGGGCGAGTTGTTGCCAGAGGAGGATCTCGCGCTCGAGGAGGGATTGGAGGAGGGAGGGAGGAGCGGTGTCGGGGTCGCAGCCGAAGCCGGGGGTGGGCGGATGGGGGAGGGAGGAGAGAGAGGCGGAGAGGTCGTGTGTCTGCTTTGAGAGGGATTGGCGAAGGAGGTGCGGAGGTGCGGGGGAGGAGGAACTGCGAATGCGTTCGGTTGGTGCGGTAGGCGAAGAGAGCGTCGCTGTTCGATCCTTGCCGCTGGGGATGCGGAACCCGCTCGTGCTCCGCTTGAGAGCTGCTCCGACGTGCGAAACTGGCTCGACGTGCTGATGTCGAACGATCTTGACCGCCACTCGCTCGTCGTCCTCGATCCGCTTCGCTTCTCGGACGACCCCAAACCCTCCCTCTCCAAGCTCCCGACCCAGTACGTGCCCCGCCACGACATGTCCCTCCTGGTCCCCCGCAACTGGCGCCTGGAACCCTCCTCCCGCGCTCGACTCGGGCGAAAAGGTCGAGAGGAAGTTGGCGGCGGGACTCCAGGGCATGCCCGACGAGTTGGAGCGGGAGCGTGAGATGGATTCGGAAGTGTCGTCCGAGAGGTGACTGGGGGAGCGAGCGAAACGTGCGGCTTCTTGGGTGTCGGTGGAGAGGGCGAGGTAAGGGGCGTGGCTGCCCGACGAGCCGATGCGAAGTTGGTGGAACGGGTTGCGGCCTCGGGCGGTAGGGTCAGAAGGTGTGATGGGGAGAGGGTGCGAGGGAGTGGGCTCGATATCGATGGGAGATGTGGGGGAGGTGAGAGCGGCGGAGAGGGCGACGCCGTGCAGTTGCGGGTCAGTCTGCGAGGCTGGAAGTGAGCTAGGAAGGACTGGAGAGGTCAAAGGACTCACCTCTGCACTCGGAGAAGCTACACTCAACTCATCATCCCCGGCGCCACTCGGACTCAAGCTAGGCACTCGTTCGTCGACGCTCTCGTCCCGCACCCTCTCTGCCATCTCCTCGAGCACCGACGAGCTCATCGCGAGAGCCCTTCCCAGCCTACTCTTCCCTCCAGGCTTGCCCCCGCTGTCCTCCCTCGAGTGCGGAGCTCCAGCGCTGTCCTCACTCCCCACAGTGCCCGCCCTCGAATGCACCGAGCTCGTCCGTCGACTCTTGAAGAAGCCGTGCGGGTCGTAGACTTGGAAAGGGGCGTCGTCGGCGTAGGGATCCGGGAGAGGGAAGGGGAGCGACTTCTTCGAGCGGATTGGAGCTGGTGCGGGGGTGGAGGAGAAGAAGGACGAGGGGGTGAACGAGGTGGTGGGAGTGGGCGATTCCTGTGGTGGTTCAGACAAGAGTGGATGGTCAAGCCACAGTGACATCCAAGACTGTGGCGTGCAGCGTGGCGTAAGCTGGCGTAAGGAGAAGAGCAACACGCGGTAGAGAGGGAGACTTTGCCCGTGACTCGCTCTCTCTCAGCCAACAACACCCTGAGCCAGAGAGTCTCGAGCAAGTCAGAACAGCTCCGTCAAGCAGGCTCAACCCTCGAGAAGAGCGACAATCCCTTTCGCCACTCCAGCCCTCCCTCCGCCCTACCGCGTCGTCATGGCCCCTCCTCTTCCTCGACTCCAGGCGATTCGGTACCCAGCCAACGAGGGAGAGGACGTCGTCTACGGCCTCAGGCTTACCATCCCCGACTGGTCAAACGGCGGCGCAAAGGACTGGATTGGCGAGGTAGGAAAGATCCCGGACGACTCTCTACGGAGCCATCTCCTCGGTAGCTACGTGGGTCTGGCGGACAACTGTGCGTGCTCCCGCTCTACGCGCGCAATCAAGGGCTGACCTCTGAGCGTACGCAGTCTATTACTTCAAAGTCACCTCGCAAGAAGAGACTCAAGTCTTCCTCGCCTCCCTCTTCCTCGTCCGTACTCAACCCTCCTCCCCCGCTTCCCGTTCTAACTCAGTGGCACGCAGGCCGACATCATCTCCCGCTCCGAAGCCGAAGCAGTCCTCTCCAAAGTCCCCACGGCCTCACGCCTCCGCACCACCATCCACCGACTCCCCTCCCTCGCGACCCTCGGTGGCGCCTTCTACAGCGGCTCCTACCTCGGCACAGAGCTCCTCTCCCTCTCCTCCCTCTCTTCCGCCTCTTCTCTTGCCGTCGCCGGGACTCCAGTAGCGTTCGGGTGCTTGGCGGTCGGGGGAGCGATGATGCTGTTTAGCAGGAGTTCGAGGGCGCGCGTTGGGGTCGAGGTGCAGGCGGAGAGGGAGGTGGGGAGTGAGAGTATGGAGATGGTCGTTTGGAGGGGGGAGCGGAGGAGGGTTGATACGAGCTTGATCAGGGTGCTGGGGAGGGACGAACTGGATCGTGAGTTTCGACGAGCAGCGAGGGTGGAGAGCGGGAGCTGATGCGCAGAACCAACAGAGAATTCGCTGTTTGAGAGGCCTGAACAGGGCTTCTCGGAGGAGCTGGCGAGGAGGTCGATCCTGCCAGGGATCGCGACAGACGCGTAGGCGAGCAGGTCCTAGATTCGGGCGGAGGAGTTTCTGTTTCTGTGGACGCTTTGTTGGTCTGTAACCCATTATGCACACCGGGGAACAGATCCTCGCTGGATGTGTCGACTGCTTCTGTGCTGGAGGGCGGGAGGGGAGTCTCGCATCCGAGGTGCGTTCGCTTTCGGGCCAAGTCAGGGCGCTCTCGCTAACCCTTACTTCTGCAGGACCAACGCGCCTGCTTCTTTCTGGCGAACCTCTACACTGCTCTTGCTCAACCTTGCTCTCCGGAGCGCGTTCGATGACCTAAGCAACGACGCGTCGTGCATTCCGCACGTCAGATATCCCTAAATTGAGGCCAGCCTCCTCCTTCTCTTTCTTCTTCCTTCGCCCTCCCCCCCAAACCGAGTACCCCCACAATGGTCCCCTCTCTCCCCGCCGAGCTTCTCCTCTCGATCGTCCACCACTCCCTTCCTCCCTCCCTCACCTCGACCCACGCCTCCCGCATCACGCAACTCTGCACCCTCTCCCTCGTCTCCCCCACTTTCCTAACTTTCGCCCAACCCCTCCTCCTCGCCGAAGTCCGCCTCTCCAAACCCCGCCAACTGAACGCACTGCTCAAAGTCCTTCGCGAGCGTGGTGGGGGAGCGAGGATCAAGAGGGTTTTCGTCAGTCTCTCCAACACGAGAGAGAGGAGGGGAACAAAGGTCAAGAAGCTCGAGAAGGAGTCGGTGCCGGCGTTGTTGGAGATGTGTGAGAACGTCGAGGAGGTTTCGCTCGCGTGGTTGATTGAGGGGGGAGGAGGTTTGGGACAAGCTGGTCAAGGCGAAGAGTACGTTCCATTCCTTCGCAGTCTTCGGCGCCCACTAACGACCAAGCTCGCAGAACTCCACTCGCACCACCTCCTCTGCCCTCACTCTCACCCTCCTCCGCCGTTCCAGCTCCCCATCCTCCGCCTAACCCTCTACCGCCCTCCCCCCGCCCTCCTCACCGCCCTCCTCACCCCCACCTCTCTCCCCTCCCTCCACTCCCTCTCCCTCCAAGAAACCCCACTCAACGACACGGCCTTCACCGCGACCTTCCCCCTCCTCGCACCACAGCTCACCACCGTGCACCTGGCCCAACTCTCCCTCCGCGACACCGCCTTCCCCCTCGCCACTCTAACGAACCTGCACCACCTCGCAATGGACGACACGGTTGTCCTCCCCGCTTTCCTCGCGAAACTCCCGACGAAACTCGAGTCGTTTCGCCTCCTCACACCCTGGAAAGACCCCTACTCCCTCGCGCAAGACCTCCGTCGTCTCTCGACCTTATTCAAGCTAGCCCTCCTCCCTCCCTCCCTCTCAACCCTCGAGACTCTCATCATCCCCGCCTCTGATTTCACCGAGGGTCCACCCGAGTTGAGGGAGGTGTGTGGAAGGGGAGGTGTCAGGGTCGGGGAGAGGAGGGTAGAGACGTTTGTGACGGTTGCAGCGGGGAAGGTGGTTACGGCTGCGTGTGAGGATTGGGATTCGGGGTTTGAGAGAGAAGGAGGAGGGTGGAGGACGGAGGATTCTTGAGGAAGGAGGCGAGGGGATTTGCTATTTATACTTATTTACCCTTGGAGCTTTCGTCTCGCCAGCGAGGAGGAAAGAAAGAAGAGCAGTTGCTCTACCAAGGCAGCTTGAGCTCGACCGACGTCGAGAGCGAGTCTCCATTCCAAGCCTCAGTTCGGCAGCAATCCTCCGTTCGCGCACACGACCGAACCAGTGACCCATCGACTCCCCTCCTCGCACAGAAACGCAACAACCTGCACAATATCGTCGGGCTGTCCCACCCGTCCATCCGCCGGGGTACTGGGATCCCAACATCAGCTCACGATCAACGGGCGAGAGAGCGAAGGGAACTCACTTCTCCAGCGCGAGGGATTCACGGAATTCCTCTGTTGCGCTGAACCACATGTCGGTTGCGACGGGTCCGGGGTTGACTGCGAGCAAGGATGAGCTGGGGAGGGGAGGGAGAGGGAGGAGGACGAACCGCAGTTGACCGTTGTTCCGTACTTCTGACCGAGTTCCTTTGACCAGACCCTCGCAAAGTGCTCGAGCGAAGCTTTGGTTGCTCCTACAGTACGCTCATCAGCAATCGCTCGGTGGAGAGGGGCAGAGGACTGACCGTAAACCGTCTGCGAGACGAACCCTCCTCGCGCCGAGACCGAAGAGAGCAAGACGATCCGCGACGGTCTCGCCAGGTACTTCAACGACGCCTGAACAATCAAGATCGTCGAGTGAACGTTGATATCCATCTGCTTCCTGCGAGCGCAAGGCATCAGCTCCCAGCTCACTCCCCTCCTCTCCGCCCCCCGGGACTCACGTGTAGTGCTCATCGACATTCTCCTCCGTAATCTCCTCCAATGGCAAATTGTAGCTCACCGCCCCATTCAAAACCATCACATCAATCCCTCCCCCCTCCGCAAACTCGACCGCCTTCTCCACAATCTCCCTCCCACACCCCTTGCTCTCCAAATCCGCCTGAACCTTCTCGGCCCGTCGCCCCGTCGCCCGGATCTGCGAGACGATGGAATCTGCAGCGGTCGAGGAGGAGGAGTAGTGGATTAGGACGTCGGCGCCGCGAGATGCGAGCTCGAGAGCGATTGAGGCGCCGATACCGCGCGACGCGCCTGAGGAGTGGGGTCAGCGGCGCTGGGGAGTAGGAGGGAGGGGACGGACCGGTTACGATGGCGGTTTTGCCGAGGAGGGATTGGGTGGAGGACATGGTGTGGAGAGGAGAAGCGCGGACGCTGAACGCGAGCTAGAGCAGGGCATCATGCTTGGTCAGGAACGAGCGGCCAGTCGGTCCGGGAGGGAGGAATCCCAGGAAGCGTTCGTTGCGAAGCTCTGCAAGGGAAGAAGGGAAGAAGCAGAGGACGCGACGAGAAGAAGAAGCGAGTCGCGACGCGAGAGAACGCACAAACCAATTTTTTAACAATCCCAAGTCCCCCAATTGTCCTCTCCACCAGGTCGACTCTATTTACTGCAACAAGTCCAGCATCAGCTTCTCCTCTCTTCCCGAACAACGAGGAGGAACTCACAGTAATAACCGTAGGCTCCTTGCGTCCCGTGAACTCTACCAGTCGACTCAAGCTCAACGCGACCTCGATCAACGGCTTGAGGCCCTCCTGGGTATCCCCCTCGTACTCGCTCGCATCCTTGGAGTACTTCTCGACATAAAGCCTGATGGTAGCTCCACTACTCCCCGTCCCCGAAAGGCGGAAGACGATCCGAGAGCCATCGACGAACCGGACGTAGAGTCCCTGGTTCTTGGAGATACTTCCGTCGATGGGATCCGTGTAGGAGAAGTTGGAGGCTTCGGCGACGGCGAAAGAGGTCGAAGAGGTCGTGGCGGTGAGGGAGGAGGAGAGGAAGGAGGAGGTGGCAAAGAGGGCTTCGAGGGTCGACATGACCTTGTTGGCGCCTTCCGAGTCGACTTCCTCGTAGTCGTAGCTGCGCGAAGCAGAAGTTAAGCAAGAGGGGGAGGTGCAGAGGAGGAGGAGGACGTACCGAGAGAAGAAGGTACGGCCGTACTTCTTGTAGTGGTCGAGGAGGACGCCGTTCACGCCGCCCTTGATTCCCTTCTCGTCAGCCGACGCAAGAATGTTGAGCCACGCTGCGTTCATCAAACCCATCAGCCCCTTCTCCAACTCGAAAGAGCAGCGAGCACGTACCGATGACAGCCCAGAGCCCGTCCTTCTCGCGAATGTGGTCCGAACCCGTTCCAAAGCTCTCCTCTCCGCAGATCGAGAGCCGTCCAGCGTCCATGAGGTTTCCAAAGAACTTCCATCCTGCACGCGCAACAAGGTCCATTAGCTCCCTCCCCCTTCGCTCGCACGCTCGCACGCCGACTCACCAGTAGGCACCTCAAAGACCTCGAATCCCTTCGCCTTGGCGACAAGGTCGATAGCTCCGCTCGTCGGCATGCTCCTCGCCAGTCCCTTGACTCCACCCTCCTTGAAGTAAGGGATGCACTCTGCCCAATCGGCAATAATGGCGACCGAATCACTCGGCGTGACGAACGCCCCCTTGCCGTAAATCATGTTGCGATCTCCATCTCCGTCGCTCGCGGCTCCGAACGCAATGTTGCGCTTCTCGACCTGCTCGACGAGCGAGTGCGCGTACGTGAGATTCGGGTCTGGGTGTCCGCCGTTGAAGTCGGGAGAGGGGATGCAGTTCTGGATCGACGAGAGGGGGAGACCGAGCTCGTTGATGAAGATGTCGTGCGCGTAGGGACCGGTGACGCCCGAGAGGCCGTCAAAGAGGACTGAGCAGCCCGAGGGGGAGTGCAGGAAGGCCTTGATGGTCGGGAAGGAGAAGATGGTCTTCAGGAGGGCGGTGTAGATGGGGATGGAGTCGATAATCTCGACGGTGATGGGTCCAAGGACGGTCGTGCCGAGGACAGAGAGGTCGACCTGTGGATGTGGGGTAGGAGATCAGCTCCAGCTCCTCCAGGATCGCGTCGTCATGGAACGCACCTCGGGAAGGTCGATGAGCTTGTAGCTCTTGAGCGTCTTGCTGATCTCGTAGACGTTGTCCGTGATGCTCTCGGGCGCGGGTCCACCGTTCCCAATGTTGTACTTGATCCCAAAGTCGTTGGTCGGTCCTCCAGGGTTGTGGCTCGCCGTGAGGAGGATGCCTCCCGTGGCCTTGCGCGCGCGGATGACGTGCGAGACGGCGGGGGTGGAGAAGATGCCGTCCTGGCCGACGATGAGGTGCGAGACGCCGTTGCCTGCTGCGATCTTGATGATCTTCTGGATGCACTCGGGGGAGTAGAAGCGTCCGTCTCCGCCGACGACGAGGGTCGAGTTGGCGGCGCCGGGGGAGGGGATGCCTTCGAGGATGGCCTGGATAAAGTTCTCGGTGTAGTGCTCCTTCTGAAAGACGACGACCCTGCGCGCAGAGATTGGGATGAGTGGGGAACGTCTTTGCCCCGTTGAGATGACCTACTTCTTGCGGAGTCCTGACGTTCCGGGCCTGTGGGGAGGTTGAGAGGAATGATTAGCCTCTGCTCGAGCTGTCCTACGGTAGCCTGCTGCTTGGGGTGGCCAGCTCGGTCAAGGCAAGGCGGGTCCCCAGATCGATGTGCTCCTCCCCAATCCCTCCTCAGCTGGCAGCCCTGGCAGCTCCTCCACTCGGCGCCGCTGGCCCAATGCAGCCAAGGACGTACCTCTAGCTCCCCGACGTCGCCCCTCGTTCCTCCTGTCCCTCAGCTCTCGCTTCCAACGTTGAGCTCCCTCGTGACGTCGTCGCCCAACACGTGCGGGGAGAGAGGAGAGAACGAGCTGCTCACTTCTGATCCTGGAACGCAGTGGTAGGAATATTCTTGATCTCGAACGCCGCCATTCTCGTTTAGTTTCGGGGGAGTGGAGTGGAGTGGGAGGGAGAGCAGCTCTCTCCTTCGACCTTCGAGCGGAAGGGCTCGAGCTGCTACTATCTCGCTGCTACTTCGCACGGTGCATCTTCTCTCCCCCAGCGGGTTGGAATAGAAGGGATTCAGAACGTGATGAACACCAACGAGCTCTAGCAGGAAAGCGACAGCACCAGCCTGATCCTCGAGCGTCAATTCGAGCGTCTCGGTCTCGCTTCTCCCTCTCTCGTCCTCTCTCTCTCGCGCACAAGTTCAAGGGGACCGACTTGAAGCGATTACAAGATGGGGTAGTACCAGTCAAACAGACTTGCGTTCGCTTATCGGCGTCCTCCTCCTAGAAACAGGCCCTGCGATGGGACCAGCGAAAGTGGCTCATCACGAGGCCTGAAAAAAGGAGGAAGGCGCCATCAAGTTGGAGCAAGTCTGATGAGAGGCGTTTGAAAGGGGAATAGGATGGGAATTTGTTTAGAAGAGGAGGTTCTCACTGGGAGTGGCGAAAAGTAAGCTGCTGGACGTGGCGGAGAGGAATGGATTGGCGACGCACGATGAGGGAGAGACTGATGGCGGCGAAGTACGCTGCTCTGCAGCACAAACGACGTCAGCGTGCGTTCCGGAAAGGACCAGCAAGAGAGCTACGCACTCGTTCCTCGCGAGGTTCTTCCTCGTCCCGTAGCCAACTTCAAAGTCGGTGTGGCTGGCGTCTCCAAACTCGATGCGCTGGCCATGGAGGATTCCACGCGACGCCTCGGAGAAGTTGTAGAATCTTCCGTAGCCCAGGTCCGTCCACTCCTTGATCATGCCGACGTAGTTGGTGGAGGGGTGGTAGATCGATTCCGAGGGACGAGGGCGGACGAGGGCGGACGAAGGTGCGCTGTTCGTGCGGGGGGTCGTTCCAGTAGGGATCTAGTGGGTTCCAAGGCAATAAGTTCCTGCAACGCAGCTGCTTTGAGAAGAAGAGTACGCACGAAAGTTCCCTGCGAGTCGTCGGGCGCGACCTGTCCAGCGACTCCGCCAGAGTGAGCGTGCTGAGCCTGCGCGAAACCACCTCATCAGCGGTGGAGGCGAGGAACTAGAAATAACGGAGGAAACCACCTTGAGGCGGCGGTACTCTGCCTTCGCAAGCGGGGCAAAGATGGCCTCGAGGAACTCGCGAGCTTTCTCCGTTCCGTGTTCCTGATGAACCGCAGCGACGTGCGCCTCGAGCAGATCCGCCCGGACCTTCTCATTTAGCTGAAGCTGCCTGCGCTGGGAAAGCGAAGACTGGAGGCGAGAGGGCACTGAGAATCGCGAGCGTCGCGTTGCTGACGAGGCTGCTGCGAAGGTCCTAGGAAGATGGTCCAGTCAGCTCGACCCCGGAAGTACCCTCCTGCAGAAAATCGGACGGTGACGGCGCCAGAGGTGAGGCGGGGATAGAACTCGAGGATCGTCTCTGTGATCACAAACTGGAGAATCGCGTCGCCCAAGGTCTGGGGACGTCAGTCTTGGTGCTCTTCGCGAATGGGATAGCAGGGATACCTCGAGACGTTCGTAGTTGAGGATAGGAGCATCTTCTGGGGCCTCGAAAGCTTCCCTCGTCGCTCCATGGAGCGAGGTGTGGGTGAACGCGACGGGAGAGGCGATGGGGATGAAGTCGACGGTGACGAGGGAATCGACGAGGTCCTGCATCTTTGAGTGATGGGGGAGGAAGAAGAAGAACGTTCAGTCGTGAAGGGAGGGAAGAAGAGGTCCGTCCACGCACCTCCTGGATCCTGGCGTTGCTGCGACCATCCTCGACACGTTTTAGAGTAGCTGGTCTGCAAAAGGTCCTCGAGCTGTCGAGGCAAGAACACCAAGCAGAAGACAAAGCAGTTCCATCCCCAACCAGCCGCGAGCACTAAAACAAAGCATTGCGAAACGAAACAAGCACTCCCTCCTCACACCTCCTCATCGACCCATTACCCCATCCCCCTGCCCTCAGCACTAGCAGCCCACTGCATCAACTTCGTCAACTCCCTCAACCCCGCCTCACTCAACTCGGGTCTCCCACTCGCACCCCCAGGCGTCTCAGCCTGCGTCCTCTCCTCCTCCGCACTCCAACTCTGTTCGCTGATGCCCCCATCCTCCTCCAACTCCCTCACCCTCGCCCTCAAGCGAGTGTTCTCCGCTTCGAGGTAGAGGAGCCTCGCAGCGTCCGCCGCCAGCTGGTCCTTGACCGCCTGTCGCTTCTCAGCAGAGTACGACTGCTGTCGCTCTTTCCTCCTCTGCAGCGACTCGTCCTTTGGTAAGAGGCGCGGACGTCCACGCCCTTTCTTCTCCGGCGGCTTGCTCGGCTCCGTCGTGGATTCCGAGGGACCGGCGGAGGTGGACTCGGCGGTGGGATCCTCGGGGAGCGGCGAGAGGGTGGTGCGAGGGCGCTTCGGGGGACGACCACGGGGTCTCTTGACGGTGGGAGCGGCTTTGGTGGGAGGAGGTTTGGAGGCGGCAGGGGGTTTGGAGGCGGGGGTGGCTCGAGAGCCTCGTTTGGCTTTGGCTTTGGCTTTGGCGGGGGGCGCGGGGGTGGGTTGGGCGATGGGGGTGGGTTCGGCGCCGGGGAGGGAGGCGAGAGGATCGATGTCGATGGAGAGGGAGGGGACGAAGATGTCTTGCGAGTTGAGGAGCGAATCGAGAGAGGTCGTATCGATTGGCGTCGCGTTGTTGTTGTTGATCGGGAGGGCGTAAGGATCCACGCGCGGGAAGACGGGGTCGTCGAACGCGCTATAGTCCGTCTCGTTGTCCTCCTCTGAAAACATCCCCGCGTCGGGCGTCCCGTCGACGCTCTCCGGCCCTCCCACCATGATGTCTCCCCACAGCGGGTCCTTGTCGCTCCTCGGCTCGAAATCGGGATCCTCGTCGTCGTCCGAGGGGTACCAGAGGTAGTCGTTGAAGAGCAGCGTGTCGCGATCGACGTCGGCTGGGTCTGGAGCCTGGGGGACTCGGCCGGAGCGCGTAGGAAGGGGGGTGTACGAGGTCGACGAGTGGCGGGGGAAGGTCGAGCTGAGCGAGCCGAGAGAGCCAGGGGAAGGAGGGGCGAGGGCGATAGTAGGGAGGAAGTCTGGGTTCGAGGTGAAGAGCTCCATCGTGTGCGTGTTTGAGGGACCAGCGGAGGACGAGAGGGCAGTGATGGCGCGAAGGAGGTCGGCCGATTCGAGAGACGACAGGTCGAGTTCCTCCGCTGCCGTGCTGCTCCTCGTACGCTTCCCGCCCCTCACCCCCCCGCTCGTTCGACTGAGCTCCGCTGCGAGCGTCAGGTCCCCCTGCTGCTGTGCGTAGGCCGCGATGAGGGATAAGGCGTTTGCCGCTTCAGACGGGGTCGGCCTGTCCATGGTGGCTGGGGCTGCGATAACTGGTCAGCCAACGCTGTGCGAGAGAGATTGACCGGTGGCGAGCCTCACAGGAGTTTGACTGGATGGCGCAGGCTCGCGCCGGTGCTGGCTCGTCCCCCCGCGCGCGTCTGCTCGTTTCGGTGGGTCGAGGGGGGTGGCGAGGCTGCCGAGGTTTTTGCGAGGGGGTTGGAGAGAGCTGAGGAGCTTGGGGTGGGTGGGGTTGAGGAGAAAGAAGGTGCAAGCCACGACGCGACGACTCCCTCAGCGCGACCTTGACTCCTGCTCGTTTGCTGGCAGGGTTGACCTCCAGACCCACAGTCAGGCAGCCTTCTTGCCTCTCCTTCCCACTCCTTCCCACTCCGTTCGTCCCCTTCTAACGGAGCTAACGGCGTCCCCCATCGCCCTGCCCGACCAGCTCTTAAAAACCCTCAATCCTCCTTCTCACCCTCGCGCCGAAAGATCTAACTCGGCTATCGTGTGCAAGGATGGAATAGTATCAGAGGAGGGGCATCTAGGCATCTACGAGCTGCAGAGTGGGGCGCGGACGAGGGGAGGAAGGAGAAGGAGTCAGGTCGGCAGGCGGTGTCGCCTCGCTGGGAATGCTGCAGAGCTGGGACGGGGAGGAAGGAGGGATCAAAGGTGGTGAACTCAAGGGGACGCGTTCTTGCGCGGGGAACATCGAGGCGAGGAAGGGGAGGGGATGCTGCTTGCTCACTGTTCGACCTCATCGCTCAGGTTCCGAGGCTCTGCTGCGACGATGGTGCCGAAGGAGAGAGTGGAGATCGATTTCTAGACTCCAACACTACCCCTTACTCGCTCCACCGCCCCCCGGTCTAACCTCAATCCTCAGCCGCTGATCATGCAACCCTGCTTCGAGTCGCTCTTCAACCCCCAAATGCATTCCCAGCTCGTTCTGCTTCTCGCGAACAGCCCTCCACTACCTTCTCCATTCCTGCGCGAGCGGAGCGAACGACCAATCAGCTCCTCTCCCAGAGGAAGGAGAAACCGACGAACCTCGCTCCTCGCTCAGTGCCTGAGATCCAACATCTGCGTCCCCAAGATCAAGGCCTTCCTATATTCGATGAATCTCTGGAGACCAGCCAGCTCCTCCAACTTCCTTGGGCGTGGCGATGTCGAACGCGATGCTTGCGAAGCGATTAGTGGTGTTCGCTCGCTCCCTAGCCGCCAGCCTCAGCCCAGAGATCTCGAGACCTGGACCAAGCGAGAAGCAGAAGCGATACTGCGACAAGCAGAGCGTCCTTCTTCGAGCTGATTATCGCTTCCCCTTCCCCAGAGCGTTGGCGATCCCCGGCTTTGCGGGGAGAGGAAGGCGTTGGGGGCAGAGGGAGTCGGACGGGGCGGAAGAGGCGACTGGCAACGCTCAGCTGTGCGATTCCCAACCTGCTCGCTCTTGTCAAACGCACGCCAGGAGCTCCGGAGAGAGCAAGAGGGGCAGGACCGGCTCTCGCAAGAACCAATCTTGCAGCCCGAGAGCGGGGTAGGTCACCCTTGTCAGGAGGTTCTGGGGCGCGCGACTGCTTTTCTAATCGTTTGCAAAGCGCGTTCACTGTCCTGGAGCTCTCGGTAGACGCTGGGGGAGAAGCAAGGCAGGGCAGAACGTGCGGAGCGTCCCGGGCACAGCTGTGAGATGGCGCCTTCCGAGATTTTTTTCGCAGAGTCCCTCTTCTCCCTACTCCCTACCCCTCCCCATCACCCCGCTCCCCCAACACCACCCCTCCAACCAGTAAGTAGAGCTCCAGCGCTTCGAGCAGATCGCAGCGCATCGCACTCGCTTCGCCGACTGAGCTGACACGTTGCCTTTCAGCTCTCAACATGACTGTTTCCGCTGTCCTCGGTTACCCCCGTATCGGAGCCAAGAGGTGCGCACCTACTCTGTCCACCGACACTCAGGACTCAAGCTGACGCGTTCTCGCGCTCGCAGGGAGGTCAAGAAGGCCACTGAGGCTTACTGGGCCGACAAGATCTCTGCTGAGGAGCTCCAGAAGGTCGCCAAGGAGCAGCGTCTCGCCCGCTGGCAGACGATCAAGGATGCTGGCGTCGACCTCATCCCCTCGTGAGTCTTTCTATCGTGCTTTGGAGCACCTTGCGCGTCTCGACTTGCCGGAGACTCGACTGACACGTGCGCCTCCTCAACCTTTGCTTCCTCTCAGCGGTGACTTCACCCTCTACGACCACGTCCTCGACTTCTCCACCACCTTCAACGTCATCCCCGCCAAGTACGCTGCTGCCGGACTCTCCCCCCTCGACACCATGTTCGCCATGGGTCGCGGACGCCAGAGGGACGGAGGTGAGTTTTTGTCTCTCCGATCTGGTCCTTCTCCACGCGCAGAGTTAACGAGCTGCTTTCTCCTCCAGTCGATGTCTCTGCCGGTGAGATGCAGAAGTGGTTCGACAGCAACGTGAGTCTCTAAAGCCGCTGCGATTTCGTTCAAGCACGCAAGCTGACCCTCTACTCTGCTTCCCCAGTACCACTACCTCAAGGGTGAGGTCTCGTCGGCCACCGAATTCAAGCTCGTCAACACCAAGCCCGTCGACGAGTTCGAGGAGGCCAAGGCCGCTGGCATCGTCACCCGCCCCGTCATTCTCGGCCCCATCTCCTACCTCGTTATCGGCAAGACCGGTCGCGACGAGAAGGACGCCTCGTTCAAGCCTATCGATGTCCTCGACAAGCTCGTTCCCGCCTTCGCTGAGCTCCTCGTCAAGCTCCAGGCTGCTGGCGCCACCGAGGTCCAGATCGATGAGCCCGCTCTCGTTCTCGACGCCGCCTCGACCCTCGGCCCCCAGTTCACCGCGACCTACGCTGCCCTCGCCAAGGCCGCCCCTGGACTCAAGATCACCATCGCGACCTACTTTGGCCGCCTCGACTCCAACATCGAGTTCGTCGCCAAGCTCCCCATCCACGGCCTCCACATCGATCTCGACCGCGCTCCCGAGCAGTTCGAGTCGGTCCTCGCTGGCGTCAAGAACACCTCCCTCGTCCTCTCCCTCGGACTCATCTCTGGCCGCAACATCTGGAAGAACGACATCGCCGCGTCCCTCAAGGTCGCCCAGGCCGCGATCGCCGTCCTCGGCGCTGACCGCGTCGTCGTCGCCACCTCGTCGTCCCTCCTCCACACCCCCGTCACCCTCGCCAGCGAGAAGAAGCTCAAGCCCGAGGTCGCCGATTGGTTCTCGTTCGCGACTGAGAAGTGCGCCGAGGTCGCCACTCTCGCCCAGGCCATCACCAACCCCGCCTCGGTCAAGGCTGCCCTCGACGCCAACACCGTCTCCATCAAGGCTCGTCGCGACTTTGAGGCCCAGTCGGACAAGGCCGTCCGCGAGCGTCTCGCCGCCGTCACCCCCGAGATGTACAACCGCCAGAACCCCTACCCCGCTCGTCTCGCCGCCCAGAACGCCGTCTACCAGCTCCCCACCTTCCGTGCGTCCCTTTGCTCGTTCCTTCGAGAACTCGTCGCTAACGCCTTGCTTGCCTTCGCAGCTACCACCACCATCGGATCGTTCCCCCAGACCAAGGAGATCCGTGTTGCCCGCGCCAAGCTCGGCAAGGGAGAGATCACCACCGCCGAGTACGACTCGTTCATCGAGAAGGAGATCCAGGGTGTCGTCGCCTTCCAGGAGAAGATCGGACTCGACCTCCTCGTTCACGGAGAGCCCGAGCGCAACGACATGGGTGAGTCGGCCTCTCCTTTCGACTGGCGCTCGCACTCGTATTAATGACTCTCCTCCCCTGCAGTCCAGTACTTTGGAGAGCGCCTCGAGGGATTCGCCTTCACCGAGATGGCCTGGGTCCAGTCCTACGGATCCCGCTACGTTCGCCCCCCGATCATCGTCTCGGACGTCTCCCGCCCTGAGGCCATGACCGTCCGCTGGTCGGCGTACGCGCAGTCCCTCTCCAAGCTCCCCGTCAAGGGAATGCTCACTGGTGCGTCGCCCTTTCCGGTTTCGACCTCCTCGTCGTCGCCGTCGCTGACGTCCCTTTTCCTTCCCTCCAGGACCCGTCACTATCCTCAACTGGTCCTTCCCCCGTGTCGACGTCACTCGCGAGACCCAGTCCAAGCAGCTCGCGCTCGCTCTCCGCGACGAGGTCGTCGACCTCGAGAAGGCCGGCATCTTCGCCATCCAGGTCGATGAGCCAGCTATCCGCGAGGGTCTCCCCCTCCGCGAGGTCGACTGGGACGCCTACCTCACCTGGGCCGTCGACTCGTTCCGCCTCGCCACCGCCGGC
This sequence comes from Glaciozyma martinii, assembly GCA_025758715.1. Classification (NCBI taxonomy): domain Eukaryota; kingdom Fungi; phylum Basidiomycota; class Microbotryomycetes; order Kriegeriales; family Camptobasidiaceae; genus Glaciozyma; species Glaciozyma martinii. The sequence continues at coordinate 14,283 of JANGFH010000024.1, read as the reverse complement.
GTCAAGGACTCGACCCAGACCCGTGAGTCGCCGTTTTTTGTTGGCCATCGAGGACCCCCCCGCTGACGAACGCCTTCTCGACGCAGACTCCCACTTCTGCTACTCTGACTTCAACGCCATCTTCGCGCACATCATCCGTCTCGACGCCGATGTCATCTCGATCGAGGCGTCCAAGTCGGACCTCAAGCTCCTCGAGGTCTTCCGCCAGTTCAACTACCCCAACTCGATCGGCCCTGGAGTCTACGACATCCACTCGCCCCGTGTTCCCTCCCAGGAGGAGCTCCAGGAGAAGATTGCGGCGTTCATGTCGGCGCTCCCCGCGAAGAAGGAGTGCGTCTTTTTCTCTTCCAAGTTCCTAGAAAACCTCCCTGACCCTCCCCCCTTGTTTTTTTTTGACAGCCTCTTCGTCAACCCAGATTGCGGACTCAAAACTCGCGGATGGCCCGAGACCGAGGCCGCTCTCGTCAACCTCGTCGGCGCTGCGAAGTGGGCCCGCGCTCAGTACGCTTAAATCGTGAGTTTCTTGCTTGATTGCAGGTGCGGGGCTGGAGCTAACGACGTGGGCTTCCTCGCAGGCGTTCCCCCAAAACTGCCATTTCAACATCATAGTTGATCGACTCAACTCGCATCGATATCAAGCGTACTCCACTACGCACCATCTATACCCCCCCAGTCTCCCGTTTCAGTACTTTTCCCTCCTAGCCACGCACCTTTTTTCCCCCCATCCCTTGTTTTTCGAACATCGTGCTGCGAAATTGAGCTCAACTCTCGCCCAAAAAAGTCTTTCGAGAGAGCGCTCGGCAGCGAGATTCGATTCTCCAAAGCGTCAGTCGCGCAGAGCAGTCGACTCTTCGCGCTTCGCTGGGAACGGCAGGTGCTCTCGACGATACTCTCTCCTCTGAGAACAATCGAGCGCGTCAAACGAAGCGAGTCCCGACTCCCAAGCGTGAGGCTAAAAACAGCGAGGCCGAACACAGCGTTCAATTCGACGCCTTCTTCCCCTTCTTCCCCTTGCCCTTCTTCCCCTTCGCTCTCGGCACAGTACTCTCCTCCTCCCCCTCGTCAAACTTCCTCTCCGCCATCCCCAACGCCTCCTCGACCTCCTTCTCCCCTCCTCCCTCCCTCAACAACTCGTCGACCGCTTCATCAAACTTGGCCCTCTTGACGCGCTCCCCCTCCTTGTCCAGCACTTTGCTCGACCGCTGGTTCTTCGTAATCATGAGCTCCTCGAAGTCCTCCTCGCTCTCGCTCTCGCTCCCACTGTCGTCCGACTCGTACTCCTCGCTCTCCTTCCCAACGTCCCAAGCTCGCTCAGTCCCCTGCGCTCCCCAAACATGCTCCTCCTCCTTCCACTTCCCAGTCTTCCCCTCCTTCCTCGAAGTCTTGGACGGCAGCGCGCCTCGACTGCTTCCTCCTCCCTTCTTGACGTCCTCGGATCCCTTGGGCTTTGCGAACCCTCCTTTCGCAAAAGGGGACGGAACGTCGACGCGCGCCTTCTTGGAGCTCTTGTTGAACGAACTGCCGCCACCGAGCTTGATCTCGTCGGCGTTGGCTTGGAAGGAGGAGGTCGTCGTGGAGGTGGGGGGTTGGCGGACGTTGAGAGGGATCTCGTCGCGCTCGCTCTTCTTGCGCTTCTTCTTGGACGAGTTGGATTCGGCGTCGGGGTTCGTGGAGGGGGTGGGGGTTTGGATCGAGGGGTTGTTGAGTTGCTGGCGAGGGCGGATTTGGTTAGAACTGGGAGAGGGGGAGGAGGGAGACGAGAGGGACGAACCTCGATCTCGGCGTTGGCTCCGCCGAAGCTGCGACGGCCAGAGACAACAGAGGCGGTCCAGGGCATGCTGGTGTAGGAGGTCGGGGCAGCAAAGGAGCTGGAGGAGGTGGCGGAGGAGAGGAGGGGGAAGGAGAGGAGGGAGCCTTCGTGGATCACTTGAGGTCGCGAGCTGCGCGGTTCGGGCGTCAGCGCAAGATACCACGTATCGTGACAAGGGTGCGGGACGGAGGAGAGCGGTCGTGGTAGCTTGAGCGTCACCGACGACGTCCGTCCCGAACAGGGGACCGCTGCGAACAGGGCAGTTGCAGGCGGAAGCTCACCACCCCGGGCTGAACTTCCGACGAGGAAGACGAAGGCCTTGACAAGTGGGATCGATTCTGTTCCAGCTGGCTTGAATATCCCAGCGACCCAGCTCCCGCCCGCCGGGAGCTTGCAGCGCTTCCCCTTCCAAAGACCAACGAGTCCCCGACGCAAACCACTCACCTCGACACCGTAGTCTGCTCAATCCCCTCCATCTGAACATCCTCCTCCTGCTTGATCACCACCTTGGCCTTGCCGCTCTTCTTCGTTTCGACTCGAGCAGCAGGAGCAGGCGCAGGCGTTGGAGCGACGGGTTCTGCGATGAGCGCCATCGGCTTGACCTTGTTCATAAACTTGAGGCCAAGCGTTCCTTTGCTGAGGGCGCGAGGCGGTGGGGCGGAGGACATTCTTGAGCTGTGAGGTGTTGGCGGGAGGAGAGAGTCGAGCACTTCCACTCTTCGCTTTCCACCCTCACCTCGACTTCCTGTTCAGATCGACAGCCCACAGTTCTCGCTCTAAGGGAGCACCTCAGCAAAAGAGCTCGAACGGCTCAGCCCTCTTCCGCCAGCGCCCTTTACTGCTCCTCCGCTCACCAACGCGTCTCGAGCTCCTTCCTGCAGCTCGCTCAGCGCGCCTGGGGGATGCTAGAGCAGTCGAACTCTTGCTTGGGCGCCTCTCCAAGCCGAGGCTGCTTGCGCGCCAATCTCGCCCTCCAACTCCAGCTCCGCATCGCCCTCCCCGCTCGGGGACAACCCTGCTTGACGCTACCTCAGCTGGCAGCCCTCCTCGGGCCTGGATTGGGTAGGTCGCACGCGTTACGCTTCAGCCTGAAGCCGGACGAAACGTGTCTCGTCGACAGCCTCGCTGCCGAGCTCCCGACCTCATTACTCCCCTCGCCTTCCGCTCTCTCCATATCCCATGCACGCAACAACAGGTATTTACATTATGTACAAATCTCCCTCGGTCTCCCTCTCTTCAGCGCAACGCCCCGTCCTCCCCCCACAAGTCCTGCGCAAAGAGGTCCAGTGGGAGATCCATCATCGGCTCAAAGTTCGGCAACGTCGACGGAGGAGGGAGAAACCACGTCTGCGAGAAGGTGGGTGCGGTGGAGAGGGAGAGGGTGGGCGAGGTGGAGAGGGAGAGGGTCGGCGGGGAGGGGAGGGCGAGGGAGGAGGGGGAGACGGTGGGCGGGGTGGAGGTAGGAGTTGGAATAGGAGTAGGAAGGGGGAAAGCAGGGAGGGTGGAGGGAGAGGACTGGGTGAGGCTGCGAGGGATGGGAGGGAGGGAGACGCCCGTCGCGCTGCTGGCGAAGGGGAGGAGGAGGTTGACGAGGTTCCTCAGGCGCTCGATCTCGTCGCGCGCTGTGATGAGCTCTTCTTCGGCGGAGAGGGCGCTGGGGTTGGGAGGAGAGGTTAGGGGGGAACGAGGAGCGGGAGGGAGGAACGGACTTGGGTTCGGCGTCGACGTAGAAGCAGGTCAAGCTGTGCAGGCGGCAGTTGCTGCAGGTCGAGTTACGGTCGCTGGAATCCACCCTCGTTAGCAGCGAGCGAGGAAAACGAAGAGAGCAGGACGGACCACTTGAATTTGCGGTTGCGGCACTGCGAAAGAATCAGTCAGCCCCGTTCTCGTTGAGCGAGAGGGAGGACTTGCAGGTTCGCAAGCAACGTGCCTACGAATCCTCCTCTTCTTCTCCTGCGAGGGCGCCTTTGCGTACGGCTGAGGAGGCCCGCCGTCGACGAGAGAGTTCCTGGAGCGAGGCATCGCAAGCCGTCCTCGAGAGCAGTTCGTCGCCGTGATTTGGTTCAAGAACAAGCCCCGCTCTCCTGTCGAGAGCAGCCGCCGTCAGTGCCCTCGAAGTTGAGCTGCGGGGCCTCCTATCACTCTGATATCGGAGAGGGTGAATCAGCGACTTTGTCGGAGGCCGCGTCGAGGTCCGCGGCGCGGCTCCCTCTTTGGAGAGGTCGAGGACGGACAAATGCGAAAGAGCAGAGAGACACAGCTGTTAGTAAGATCTAGAGCCAGGGTAGGCAGCTCAGGCAAAAGGTAGAACGGAAGCGAGGGAGCGAGGGGGGACGAACGCGGAGTGGTCGTCAACTCGGCCAGAACTGGCTGCCGAGATAGTGCGATCTGGACGTAGGAATCAATTGGGAAGCACCAGAGCCAGCTGTGCCGTTCCACTCGCTCCTTGAGGCCAGTCCCAGCGCTTCAAAGTACCAAACAAGACAGTCGACGAGAAGGAGGCGTTCCTCTCTTCCTCGTCTCCAGCTGAGCTCGCCCGATCGCGACAAGGATCAGGTAAGTCAGAGCACTGCTTTGCGTTCTCTGAGAGCGCAGGCGCGTCAATACGAAGGCGAAGATGGGAATCGGAAACGAAAGCGAGCCCAGGTCAGGTGACTTTTGTTTCGCTCGCCCAAGTCCTGTTCTCCAGCCCACGGCAGCCCAGGCGCTTGACCAGCGTTCATCCGAGACGAGGAGGACGAGCTGCTCGTTTGGCAGCCAGGAGGACGCGGTCGAGAGGACTCCGCTACTTGTTGTTATTTCTTCCTCTCGTTGTTCTCCTCTCTCCGCGACGAAACCGCCCGAAGTCCAGAAAAGACGAAGGTCTTACAGTCCTTCCAGCTAACACAACCCGACCCCTACCTCCTCCTAACAGCAACAAAGGGGGTTGACGACAGAAAGGCTCGGGGGGACGAGAGATAATAGGATGGGGGAGGAAGTAAAGACGGCGAGAGAGAGAGAGAGAGTACACGAGGTGGGGGGGAGTAAGGGGAAGGAGATTAACTGCCTGCGCGGTGTGGAAGGACCGGAGGGGGGAACTAAGGGGAGAAGACGCGACTACTTCTTCTGGATGGGCTTGACGACCTTGGGAGGCATCGGCATCTCTCCGGGGAGAGGGTTCGTCTTGATCAAGTCTGGCGGGAAGGGTTAGCTGGTGGGAGGAGGGGAGGGGGAGGGGAGGAACGCACTCTTGTGGATGTGGGGGAGGACTCCTCCTCCGGCGATGGTGGCACGGATGAGCGAGTCGAGCTCCTCGTCTCCGCGAATGGCGAGCTGGAGATGACGAGGGGTGATGCGCTTGACACGGAGATCCTTGGAGGCGTTACCTGTTCATCGATCGTCAGCCTCCCTCCCGTCTCGAAAGGTTTTGAAAGGACGAACCGGCGAGCTCGAGAACCTCGGCGGTGAGGTACTCGAGGATGGCAGAGGCGTAGACGGCAGCCTTGGCTCCAACGCGCATGTTGTTCTGGGTGCGGAGCTTGAGGTAACGGTGGATACGACCGACGGGGAACTGAGGGAGGGAGGCGTTAGTGATGGTGATCACACGGACGCGTGATGAGTTGGAAGACAATCGCAGGAGACGGGGTCAAGAGGCCTCCCGGAGGGCTTGAGGTCTATCGAACCCTGCAGGAACAAGGGGAGACGACTGACTCCTCAAGGGGAGGATCCGACGCGACCGAGGTGGCGGTTGTCGAAAAACAACAAGACGCCCCCCAGGCCTCTTCGACACCCTGGCGCGCTCGGGCGACCGCGCGCGCACTCGACAGACGAGTGGAGAAAGGCGTAGAGAGAGGACGTACCTGGAGACCAGCCTTCTGGGACCTGGTCGACTGGGCCTTGGCGTCTCCTCCAGCCTTGCCTCCCTTGCCGCCCTTTCCTCCCTTTCCTCCGGTCTTTCCTCCAGCGGCTGGTGGGAGAGACGGGTAGGTAGGTAGAGGAAGGAGTGGGAGGAACGAGGGAGCGGGGAGAGACGAGGGGAGTGGAGGGGGGCGGGAGGAAGAGTGGGAGGGGGGAAGTGAAGAACGAGGTGAGCTTGAGAGGTCGTACGAAGACGAGGAGAGAGAGAGAGGTACTAACCAGTCGACATTAAGTAGATGAGTTTGGTTTGGTGTTTGGTTTAAGAGGGAAGAACGAGTTGAAGCTGAAGTCGAGTTGGGAGGGAACAAGGGACAGCGGGCGACGATTCCAATCAACAAAGTAGAAAAATTACAATTCTCACTTTCAAATCATTTCAATTATCCAGCCCCCCTTGGCTTATCCTAACTCGAGGTGTTTCGAGGTCAACTCTTCCCTTTGAACACTACTGGGCGTTCCAGCACCCGCCAAGGTCTGCTGAAAGCTTATTGAAGGCTTGCTAGAGCGGGAGAGCAGAACGGTCCAGCCAGAGTCGTGTCCGAGCGAGCGAGGCTTCGCTTCGCAAGGTCCACCGTCGTCTCTCGTTCGAGTCCCTCTCACTGATTCGGACATGGGTAGCTCGCAGGCCCATGCAGTTTAACGACGAGATACTGCTGCGGAGGAGCAGAACGACGTTGTGTTCTTTGGGAGCTTCGGGGAAGAGAACAAGTCCATCGCAGCAGACGACGACGACGAGCACGCAAGCCAGGATCCTAGAGCCCAACGGATTCCCTTTGACAATGATTTCGATATCCAGCATCTACGCCCGCATCGCCGCAGCAACAGCATTCATCGCGGCCGAACCGACCGCCACCTTCTTTCCATCGGCGTTGAAGCGAACTCTCGGCGGTGGAGCCCGGTTCTTCCTTCCTGCGACGGAGCGAACTCGAACGATCTTGAGGTGGATGGCGCAGGAGATGCAGTAGAGGCTTCGAGGAGGGCGTCAGCTGCGATTCGGCGACGACGGGATGGAGGACGCACTTTTGCAGATATAGCTTCGGGACCGTGAATTCTGTAGCGCAGGCGAATTTAGCGGCACTCCAAGCTGTAGAGGGAAAAGACGCACCTGGGTAGACGCTCGCCTCGCTGAGGTCTCGCAGCCCAGCCGACTCAATCATGTTCCGAACCGAGTACCGCTTGATCGCCTTGTCCTTTGCCACGCAAGCGCCACAGTTGACCTTTTCGACGACAGCATTAGTTAGGGAGAGCACCGTAAAGCTCTGCCTGCACTCACGCAACGGATGAAGGTAACGTAGCCTCGTCCGCTCTTGTTGCGACCGCTGTTTCTTCTCTTCTTTGCCTGCGAGTTCTCGAGTTAGCTGGAGTTCGCTGAGAGGAGAGAAGGAGACCTTGCCATGTTGAACTTTGAGTGGGATAAAGAAAGAAGAGCCAATAGCGAGAGATTCCAAGGTTGCGAAGCGAGAGAACCCCCGCGATGAGTTATATGACCTGCCGCTCCTCTTCGACCAGAGCTGCTCACTCTGATCGCCATCCTTCACAGCTGCCTTGGTCACAGAACGATATCGCAAGCAGTGGTTGAAGCAGCAAAGGAAGCAACGCGCAGCGAAGAAAACCCAGGGCGACACAAGCGGTTATAATAGACAAGCAACAACTCCCTCCTCCTCTCCCTCCTAATACCCCCTCATCCTCCTCAAGATCCTCCTCCAGTAACTCATCGCCGCCTCAAGTCCCTCAAACTCCCCACCCCACGCATTCTCCATCCCCCCCTCCCTCCCACTCCCCTCTCTCCCGCTCCCAGACCTCGACGACAACGAGCTCGTCCTCCTAAGCGTCTTGGGCTTATCTCCCCTCGGCACGATTCCGTCGAACAGCGCGCGAGGGAGGGAGGAAAGCGAGTGAGAGCGACCGAGCTCCCCTCCGCTTTCGTGTGGGCGTGCCCAGGGCGCAGGCTCCGTCTCCGTCTCGGCACCACTTTCTTCGTCGAGGTCGTACATCTCGGAATCGAGATCTCCCCCGAAATGGAAGTGCGACGGACCGAGCTCTTGGCGGGCGTGGTGGGAGAGGGCAGCGAAGCCGTGGACGACGCGCGCGCGAGGACGAGGGTAGTAAGGAGAGGAGTGGGAAGAGGAGTGGAATTGCTGGTGTGAGTGAGAGTGGGAGTGGGAGTGGGGGTGGGGGTAGGGGAAGGAGGGAGAGGTCGAGCGAGAGGGAGTCGGCGTGGGGTCGGCGTTGGCGATGAGGTGAAGAGTAGCGATGTCGACGTCCATGACTTTGCCAAAGAACTTGCCGAGGAAGACCTCCTTCTCGACGTCGGTGCGAAGCTCCTTCGCACGCTGCTCCTCGACGTCCCTCCTCCTGTTCTCCGGCTTCCTCGCGCTCCTCTCGACCCTGTTCCGCACCTCGACCCCAACGCTCCCACTCGTACTGCTCCTCTTCTGGCTCCCTCCCGTCCTCCCACTCTGCCTGTGCCTCCGCTTGACTTTCGCAAGTCGCTCGGGCGGGGGAGAGGGGTACGCCTCCCTACTGCTCCTGCTTTCCTCGTCCTTCGCCTCCTTCCTCCTCCTCATAAACGCTCCGATCCCCGCACTCTCAGCCTGCGGCGTACGAGAGAGCAAATCCTCGTCCTCGTCCTCCTGCTCGTCGTACCTCGCGTTCCTCCGTCTCTCCCCCCTCCGCGGCGTATCGCGAATATCACCCTGGCTCTCGTCCTCGGACGAATCGGACGTGAAGGCCGCGCTGGAAGGTCGAGCGATGTGGGCGGTCGAAGAGGAGGAGACGTCCGGGAGGGCGGAGAGGGCTTCGGAGGTGAGGGCCCAGCTGCCACCGATCGAGGAGGAGCCCGAGTAGGTGGGGTGGGAGAGGTCGGAGAAGGAGGAAGTGGTCGTCCCTGCTACTGAGGTGCGGCGGACGCTGTTGTGAGGCCTGTACGAGGCGCGGTCCTCGGAGGAAGGGACAGATGCGTCTTCGTCGGATGGCGTGATGTATGCCCCGTCGAGATCCGCTGCCGAGGCATAGATGGAGGGCGCTTCAGAGACAACGAGAGAGTCGGAGAGGGAGGTGGTGAAGATGCCGTTGCCGTCGTGAGAGGGGAAGAGGGAATGGGAGAGGGATGCGGGGGAGTGTTGGTGATCACGCGCAGACGACGACGCTGTCGACGACGACGTCGCGGTGCCAGAGGGAGGGCGGGCAAAGGCAGAGACGACCTCCCACTCTGCATGGCGCTGGGTAACGGTGGCGGTGGACCGAGACGAGGGAGGGGGCGCGAACAGGAGCACCTCGCTATCGGCGGATTCGGAGGTGGCGAGTTCGCTGTCGCTGTCGTTCCACTGCCTAGTAGTCCTCTGGGACTGGTGGGGGCGAGTGCGACTGTGCTGGGGATGAGCGAACGACATGCTGAGGGCGGGGCGATAAGGCAGGAGGAAGAGGTGCGCCCGAATCGATCTCCGCCCTGACGGCGGTCCCTGTGGGTCCACGCGACACGACAGCCCTGGCAAGGTTGGTTGTTCCATTCCAGACTACCGCTCTCCTTCTAGCCTCCGCTTCAGTGCTGGAGGGATCGCATCCGACGGCAGCGATCCAAGGACCTGGCGAAACAGGGGGATCAGCTACGGGGATCGTCCGACTTTCGTGCCAGACACTCACCTTCTTAGCAACCTCATCCCCACCAGTAGCCCAACCAGCTTCGACGATGGGAAGGATCACCTTGGCCACGAGCTCCCTCACGAGCAACTCGTCCAGCGTACCCCCCGCGCCGACGCCCTCCTCGACCGCCGACAAGCGAATGTGCTTTGCGTACCTCCTCCACCGAAGAGCGTTCTGAAGGAGCTTGAGCTGGCGAAGGGCGAAGCGGTTTCGCACGGCGAACGTCGAGGGATCAAAGGCGTTTTGGGGGAGGGCGATGGCGGCGAGGTTGGGAGCGACGAGGGATTGCGAGTGGGTGACGGCCGACTGGATGCGGAAGAGGAAGGCTTGGATGAGAGCCTGCAGCAAGAAAGGATCAGCACAGAGACCAAGACAGAGAGAAGCGAAAGCGAACGCACTTCAAACTTGGGACTGCTCCGCTCGACGCAGTACGAGACCTCGTCGACGAGCGCGAGTGCCCTCGCCGTCTGCTTTCGACTGAGTGGATCGAAAGATTGGCGTGCGAGCTTCTCCAGTCGAGGGATGACGACCGACGAAACGAGCGCGTTGACGACGACCTCCGACTCGTCCGCCTCGCCCTCCTCGACCTGGCCCGAGTGCCCAAACGCACCGAGGCTCGAGTGCCACCTGTACGCGTCCAGTCCCGAAGGCGTCTTGGCGAGCTGAGCAATCTGTTCCTCCCATTCGTCAGCATCCCTCAGCCACCACAGCGCAGAAGGGACTCACCTCGAACGGATTCCAAAGTGCCATCTCGACCCTCGCCCAGAACTCCCAGACCCCAACAAGCGCCAGCCCACCAAACGCATTCGCATACTCCTCTCCAAACTTCTCTCTCCAAGCCTCGAACCGACTCTTGATCCCCAGATCAGGATCCCTGAAATCGTCCGCCTTGACGTCCCCAAACAGCCCCGCCAGGCTCTCCCGCAAGCTCGTCAACGCATCCGCCATATCCATTGAATCCCCTTCTCCTAGCTCGTCGTCCGACCAGTTCTCGTCCGCCGTGTTGACGCGCGTAGTGACCCGGCGTTCGCGGGCTGCTCTGCGAGCGACGCGGGCGGCCGAGCGGGGAGCAGCAACGTTCTCGACGGTGCGGCCGAACTCGTCGAGCTCTTCTGGAGCTGGGGACGTGGGGAGGAGGCAGAAGATGGGGGCGACGAGAGAGCCGGTGAAGAGGGAGACGTCGTCCGAGTCGTCGGCGTATCGGCGGCGGGAGACGATGTCGTAGCGTTCGCGCTGGATGGAGAGGTTGTCTTCCTCGATCTTTTCCAGAGGAGGACACTGGAACACAAGAACGGGGTCAGCTAGAGTCCAGAAGCGAGCAGCGAGAGGGAGTGCGGACCTTCTCGTCGAGGAAAGCAGCAACCTCCTCGATGAAGATCTTGAAGTCGCTGAACCAGCGGTTCTTCGCCTCCACCTTGGTGACCTCCTCGCGCAACTCCTTCTCCTGCGCCACGAGCTCGGCGCGTTCGTGCTCAAAGTGGGTGAGGGCGGCGGCGTCCATCGTGTGGGAGACCTTGAGGGTCGAGAGTGCGGTGGCGAGTCGAGCTGATACGCGAGTGAGAGAGGGAAGAGTGGAAGGAGTGGGAACTGCCAGTCAGATCGTTAGTGTCGATCGGACCGCAACGAGGAGTGGACGACTCACTTGTCGCTGGCTTGTACGGCCGTTTTGACGGCGTCTACAGGCTCGAGTCAGTCGCAATCTACCTGGGAGAGAAAGGAAGCAACTCACCTGCATCATGGTTTCCCTCCCCTGCTCTCCACGCCTGATCTGCGCGAGCTCCCACTCCCTCGCCTCCTCGTCATCCTCCTCCTCCTCCGCGTCGTGGATCATGTCGATCATTCCCGTTCGAAGCTTCTGCGCTGCCTCCTTGTTCGCCTTCTTTCCGAGAGGGATCGACTCCTTGGCACCCGTGAATTCGGCCATGTCTGCGCCAGGCGACTCCTCGTCAGCTGCTGCCCCCTCCTCACCCAGGCAGGATCCACTCACCTTCATCTCCATCCCCCAGCTCATCCTCCTCACGCACCAAGCGGCTCTCGCCCCCCTTTGTAACCAGTCCCACCTCCAGCGAAATGAACGCGTCGCTCCCAGTCCCACCTCCCTCCGCACGCATACGCTCGCGCTTCTCCCTTGCCTCCGCGATAGCGGCCGACGTAGGGATAGCAGAAGGCAAATCTGTTCAAGCCAGTTAGCTGCAGCCCTGGAAGCGCCTGGCTAAGCCCTGGACGTACCATCAAGGGAAGCCCCGAACTTGCTCCTCGTGAGCTCGTCGTACTCGCTGGCGCGACTTGGTGTCGAGTGGGTCGTAGCCTTGAGCTGGTTGAGGTACTCCTTCGAGTAGACGGAGCGTGCGGGTGTAGCTGGTGCGGGAGAGATGGAGGCCTGGTCGAGGGACTGGGGCAAGCTGTCCGTTCGAAGGGAGGCGGATGAGCCTGATCCTCGCAGCAGTCTCCGAGGCGACTCTGTCCGCTTGATACTGAACGAAGTATCGCCTTCCTCCTCCTCCTGTAGGCAAACAGCTCCGTCAGCTCCCAGCTCTCCCGCCGCAAGCCACACGCGACGCACCTCTCCTCCACCAAAGCTCAGCCTGCTCTTGGGCTTGGATGAACCTCCTTCCCGATCCTGTACACGTCCTGCAGCGGTCTTCTTCCCCCGCATTCGCACCACCGCTACGTTCCCACCTTCGTCCCCGTCGTCGCCGTCGTCGTTCGCGAAAGAGAGGGTGGAAGTTGAGGCGGAGGGGGAGCCGGCGAGGGAGCGGAGGGAAGAAGTGGACCCCGAGGGGCGGATGCCCTTGGTGCGCTTCTTGATAAAAGGGGAGGGGAGATCGTCTGCGTCCATCGTGGGCGAGGAGAAGGTAGCTGGGAGAGAGGCGTGACTCCGGCACTTGCGCTCCTTGTCCTTCGCCATCTCGAGTTCTCCTCTGCTTCTTGCGCGACGACTGGGGATACGATGGCACCAGCTGCTCTGCCTCTTCAGATCCCAGGCTACGCTTTTGACGGCAAGCGGTACTTCAAGATCCTCCCTGGCAGCAAACCACCTCCACCTCCTCCGGCTTCGGCAGACGACAGCAAGCTCAGCCAAGGCCGCAAGCGTAAGAAACTGAAGCGTACGCTGGAGAAGGGAAAGCAGCGAGCTGTCGAGCCCTCTACGTCGGCGTTGCGGTCCCAGTTCGACGGGCACATCGACTACACTTCTCGAGCTCGCCTGCAGCAGTGAGCTTGCTCTCCTAGCGACTTGCGTGCAATTCTGACTCGAGCCATTGCTCCCCAACCCAGCGGTCTTGAATCGCTGTCGATTGGACGTCTCCGCCACTTGGAGACGCTCTTCCCCGACTGTCTTCCCGTCGACGAGAGCATCGTCGCTGTATCGTTCGACGACCTCGACTCCTCAACAATTCGTGTGGGAAGCTCAGGTGGATCTATTGCGTGAGTTTTTCCTCTGAGACTGAACGCCACGCTGACTTGGTTTAGGACGGGCTCCTTGACTCGCGCGGACGATGAGGATACCTGGTTTCCGAACGACGAGCAAGGTTGGCGGACTGGCTGGATGTTCCCGTCTCGTATCACCTCCCTCAAAACCTGCGGAGACCGAATCCTGTAAGCGTTTGAGGCGCGAGCGAATCAAGCTCGCTCGCTGACCTCTCGCTTTCAGCGCGACATGCCTTGGTCTACCGGCTCAAGCAATCGTTGGCACAACGAGTGACAGCATCAGCCTCGCGTGAGTTCTACCTGCCTTCTCCTCCCCTGTCCCTCTGCTGACCGCGCATTCCCCAGTTCGGTCACGCTTTCTCCTCGCAAGACCTCCCTCTGGACCTCTGCGCTTTCGCGAGATTTGGTTGCTCTAGGTGAGCTTCTTGCGTATGTTCCTGCTTACTTCCAGTGACCATCTCGTCTCCAGGATGCGATCGCAAAGTACTCATCTCGCGCGATCCAACTCGAGCGACGATGGAAGGCTACACGACCGGGAAACGACATGGGGATGGTGCAGTTTTTGCTTTGGACCTCACCGAGGTGCGTTCGTGTCTTTGCTGGTCGAGATGAGCTGCTAACTTGGCATTTCTCTCCCAGAATCTCATCTTTGCCGGAACTCGAAAGGGAGAAGTAACGATTTTCGACCAGCGTTCCTCGCCGCCTGGCGACCAGGGCGTGACACCGGCCGAGGTGAGCTGTCCTTCTCCTCGCACGCCAGATTCCCCTCACCATCTCTCCAGATGCGGTTCACGATCGGCAGCTCAGTCACTCACGTTCGTCGAATACAAGATGGGCTTCTCGTCGCTGGCATGGATGGGTACGCCCAACGCCTGCAGCAGGGCTTCTGGTCGCTGATGCATTTCACCTAGCTCGATAGGGATGTACGACCTTCGCTTTCCAACCCCCAAGCCCGTCCTCGCCATTCAAGGACACGTGAATTCGTACACTCGAGACGTCGGGCTCGACACCTGGCGAGACGAATTCGTTGCAGCTGGTCAGTCGCATCTCCATGCTCTCTCTCAGATCTTGCGCTAAAGCCAACACGTCATTCAGGCGGCCAAGATGGAAGGTTCGCACCCAATTCTCTCCTCACCGACCTTAGCAGCTCCTAACCCCTCTCGCAGAATCCGCCTCTGGTCCCTCCGAACCGGTCTCCAACTCCACGCCCTCACTCCCACCTCCTCCAAATCCCCACTCAACCGCCAGTTCTCCGACCCCATCAAAGCCCTCGCCTTCACAGGATCGGACGCCCTCTCTCCTCATCGACAGGACAGCGGAGCTCTTCTGAGCAGGAGCGAGCGGGAAGCGATTGATGCGGTGTGGAAGGGAGGGGGACTGGGACCGAAGCTGTGGATTGGGGACGGACCGGGGTTGGAGTCGTTCTCGGTTGAGGGATGAGGAGCAGGTGCGTTCTGGTCTCTCGACGGGCTTGGGGCTGGGTACTGATCTCTCTCTCTCTCTCTCTC